>JACXGI010002789.1:16983-69552 GCA_016801175.1 Esox masquinongy | reverse complement strand
TTGCAGGTGTTTTGAGTTAATTAGCTGATTAGAGTGTGGCACCAGGTGTCTTCAATATTGAACCTATTCACAATATTCTAATTTTCTGAGATACTGAATTTGGGGTTTTCATTAGTTGTCAGTTATAATCATCAAAATTAAAAGAAATAAACACTTGAAATATATCAGTCTGTGTGGAATGAATGTATACATTATACAACATTATATACTTTTTGAATGGAATTACTGAAATAAATCAACTTTTTGATGATATTCTAATTTTTTGACCAGCACCCGTAGAGACTAAACCTACACAATGTTGACTCAATTTCACTCTCTTTTTAGGGTCAGAAGACAAAATAATGGCTTTAGCTAGTTCTGGTGTGGAGAAAACAAAGGCGTAAAGAGGAATAGGGTGTAGTCCAATGTCCAGAATTGTGTTTTTAACATTGTCTTTAAACCTAATAAAATTACAGTGCCATCGTATCATTAGCCAGACTTCAGTGTAACTGGTGACAGATTTTTCTGTAAGTATTCTAAAATCTGCATGAAAATGCACATGTTGCTACCACTGGTGTTTTCCCTCCGAACTGACTATTTGCAGATAAAAAGAAGTGTGTAATATAATGCACATACATAACTTTTTTGCATGCATTTTCATGAATAAATATCTAAAGTTCAATATGTTTCCATTTTATGTTCACACTACTGAGTTTTGTCACAAATATGCCCACTTTTGCCAACAGCTCACTAATACATTGTGAGTTGGCTACCGTAGGCAAAGGCATATTCACTGCCATTTCTACCATAATTCATTGTACATGGACAAAAGTATGTTCTGTCGACACATTCTGTCTGTGTTAGTTATATTTACTGACTCCAGTTTCCATTAAACCTGTTTAGATGCATAAATGGTTTGTTATAACGATCTTCTTGTTTAAAAACTGGATTGAAATTTGGTGAGTAATAATCTAACCAATCATACACTCAGATGGTACTTGCTTTTTAAGATGGTTTTATATCCTTAAACTTTGTACATTTTATTTTACATATGATTGTTAAACATGGTATGCATTTGGTACTAGTGTGTTAAGTAAACTATTGTTTAGAATCTGAATAGTCCTTTTTGTACTGACAGTCTTTGAGTCCTTTTATTTTGTAAAAAACAAAGTGGGGCTTAGACGTATTTTGAATTGTTTAAATTCAGTTTTCATGCAGATTGTCTTCATTGCTAAGCAAAAAAATAAAACAATTTCAGCTATTTGATTGAATTGCATTTCCAACATAACTGTACACATTTAAATGTTTTACTAAACCATTTCAGTGTTGTATATAATGTTGCAAATTTTATTGAATAACAAAGCAAGTGGAACCACCTCTGACTCTATCAATTAAGAAAATGGCAGACAGTGAACATGTACTGTTTTTCTGTACTGTAATTCATGTACTGTAATTCATATAACTGAATTACAGAATAAAACATTGGCATTTTGTTCTGTATGATATTTTAAAACAGAAACTAAATCAATTATTGTAAGGGGGGCATTGTTTTTTTCAGGGGGAAATACAGTGTATGTACGAAAGAGAAACACTATTTCATTCAACCCCTGTGCCATGGAAACTCCCAGTTTACACACATGAAAGAAATTGCCCTAACAATTACCTTACCATTGGCCTCCACCTGTGAACCATTAAAGTTGCACATTTTCTGGATAAAAAACCCACTGTTGAATGATCATTGGCCAGACTTTGAACCTGAAGGAAAATTGAGACTAAAGAACATTCTACAGGAGTTAGATATGAAGTAACTCAAATACTTAGATTAGGTACAGAGTAAAGGAAAAGGCTGCCAAGAAAAGGCTGTCCCTCACCAGAATGCGACTTTGTGAGAAGCCCCAGAGAGGCCAACAATAATTTTGACTGAGCTACGGAGTTTAGTGGCTGGGAGTGGAATGGTGCACTAGTAAAACATCAAGTGGTTTGCAAACACTGGCCTTTACTGAAAAGTACTATTTGAAAACACATCTTGAGTTTGCCAGAAAGCATGAGTGTAACTTGTGATGTGTGAAAAGGTTTTGTGGTCAGATGAGACCAAGATCATGTTTTTTTTTGTTGCCAAAACTGACAGTGTCCATAAGGGGTCTAAATACTTTTGAGAGGCGCTGTCAATGAGGTTTTTGGTGGGAAAAGAATGGCCACCAGATTAGGAAACACTTTTGTAGTTCAGCGGTGTATTCATTCCACCAAACAAAATGTTTTGTCAAACAATTTTTATTGGATAAATTCAAGTGGGTCATTCCTGGTGTTCTTCTGTTTGATGATACCTGGAAGGACCAACCAACATTTCTGTAATGTTTGAGTAAACATTTTCTGCTACTGAAACATTTAGTTTAACAGAATGAATAAACCCGTACCATTACCAAACAAGATTTTTTTTTTCAGCAACACCAGTTCTGACTCCCCTTACACCTGTTCTCTGGTACAATGACTGGCATGGTAAATTAAGAATTTCTATGATGCCTTGTCTCATTCTCCCACACTTACATTTTAGAATGCCAAGCCCTTTGGCTGTTTCTTAGGTAGAATTCAGGTAGTCACAGGTAAGTGTGGTATTTCCTAACTTTCTCTAATGGATTCATTAAATATTTCATTTTTTTAGCTCTGCAAACATACACTTTGGAGAAGAACATTTAGAGGAAGCTGATCTCTAATGCCCAGACTGTTAGTCTTTTTCTTTTTTTTTACCTGGTTTTCTCAATTTTGCAATATCCGTGATTAAGGCCCTGCTTCATTGCAGTAACTCTCAGCTGACTCCAGACAGTCAATATCAAGATGTATTCTGAAGCACATTCGATGTTGACCTGGTTCTTAGGCACTCTTCGGTCTTCAGCCTTGATTAAAGTTATAGATGCCCAAGCCACCACAAGGAATTAGAGCATGACAATGCAAGGTACTCATTCGATTACTAACGCCCCAAACCTGGATGGTGAAGGTTAACTGCACTGTCTTCTGGGGTAATTGGTGAGCTGGGCATTAGTCTTCATTAAAAACGAATGATATAGAACAAAACACAATGAAGACACATTTGTACACCACCTGATCATCCTTTATTTTGTTCATAAGGAAGCATCAACTTCACTACAATTTGCCTTTTAATTGGTAGAAAAGTGTGAGCAGTCCCAACAAGCACAAAGGAAGCATTCAACAGTTCTGAAAATATTTAGAGCAAAGATAAAAAATAAATCAACAATGATTTATTTTTTGGAGTCGTATGGACTTGTGAAATGGAAAATCTGAGAATCCTTACTGTACATGTCCCCTCTCCCACACCAACCTGACATTCCAACACTGGCTGATGGGGGTGCAGCCCATGAATACACACCCCCTCTTCCAGTTCCACATCTAATATACACTTAATAGTAATTTTCATTAGAAGTGATTCATGCAATGTAAATGTACTCAAGCTCCTATGTATGAATTGACAATGACATTCAGTGCGAAGAAAAATGTCCAAGGGTATCAGAACTTGAACTTGAGAGGCTCAAGCTCGTGTGAGTGGCATAAATCTGCTGCAAACTCTGGCCCCTTGGAATAGTGGCTGTTCAGTAGTAATACTTTTTTAAATCTAAAACCAGAAAGGGAGAGATGTTCAGATAAAATGTGAACATGGACTGTGATGAAATGACAGTGTGAGAATTTTTTGGGGGGGATAACATTATACTCTGTTTCTGGTGAATTTCATGCGGCCTGTTGCTGTTGAAAAGTATTGTTCACTATACACAAACAGGTGACTTATTACCCACATATGCTGCCTAAAGCATTTTAAATGTACACCTTTAAGTGGATTTACTTAAAATTATTTAGTACAATATTTAAGATAGGATATGGACCTACATTTGCTACACATTGAAATGGACACAACACCGATGTAAAACTTTCACTTAAAATAATACTAGCAGTAGACTATCGTTACTACATAATGACATAAAATCACTTTCCCAAGCTCTGTAAGCAATCTAGCATTAATAGTTAAAATGTAAGAAAGTTGCTACAACTAAAAGAGCATGGATGAGTGTTTTGTTAGTTGTGTTAATGTGCTGTGATCTGCAAAAGGCACTCCCAACTCCCAGTTTGACACTGGCCTCCTTATTGGGCCCTAATCAATTTGAAGGGGAGACCGTTCACCACATTTTGACTGTTGACCAAAAATAATAAATACATTGTACCTAACAGAAAAGCCATTGAGCAACCCCAGATATATGGTTTTGCTCAAACCCTCAAAAGGTACCTGAAAATAATAATAATAATGAAACTCGTAAACCATAACATTGTACCAGTGTAACTTAAGCCATTTAGATTTGGACTCTAAATACAGATTTAACATGCAAAGTATAATACCTCCTTTATAAACCTTTTCAACTGTTTTCCAGCTTTGTAATGCCTCAACTTGGCTTTTTACTTGACTTTTCACTAATCATGACTTTCACAAGTCATGCCTTATAACAGACTTATGCCAGTTTTGCAAAATGTACATAATTCATTTGGATCCCTAAAACAGTGAAAGAATTGTAACCTGTTTGAGGGTTACAAATATTTTTAGAATGTATTAAGAGAACGGTTTCTTAAATGAGATACACAGGTTAACATCTGACACATTCTTTTCCAATTTATTGTATAGATTTGTTACTAATACCAGCGGGAAAACAAGTTTACCAAATGTAAACAAATATGCTTGAACAACTCTACAGTACAGTTCCATGTACAATAAAATGTTGTAGCCTATCGCTGAAAAAAAAAAAAAGAGATTCAAAAATGTAAAAGATTCAAACAAGAACAAGGAGTTTAGTTGGTCAGTTATTCACATATTCAATTGCAATTATTATTTAGTTATTATTCACAACAGAGGAGACGCATCAGCTCTGTCTGTACCTTGTGATTTTGTAGGTTTTTCTGTTTGAGGATTTTTGATGTCACAGCAGGACTGAAATATGACAGGGATTTTTCACACTGAATATAGGATGTAATTCACTGTGGGCCAAATATGCCAGCAAAAATATTAGTACCATCACAGAATGCTGAAGCTGGCTTTTCTCTAAGTACTGTTAGTTGCATTGGCCTATGGTTTATTGAATGTTCTGTACAATAACAGACTAGAATGAAATACATTGTTGCCTTGATTATAGCATTGCCACCAGTGCAAGTCAAGCAAAGTCTATCATGTGAGGAGCAGAAAGCAATAAAAAAAAAAAACAGTCATGCTCCCACTAAGCAAAGAAATAAAAACCCTTTTGCAAAAGAATAGACAAAATGAGCAACACTTAAGCATAGAAACATCTTGTGTACAGTTCTGGGTATCTCTTCTTGAAATGGACATTTTATACAAGTATGACAGAAGAGCTTTGCCCCAAAAAAATTGCAACATGCTATTATAGCCTTTGTGAGACAAATATTCTACACGACGTACTGCGCCTTTTTAGATATTGGACCCGTTTGTTTAGGCCTTAACTAACACACTGACTAATTACATGGTTTCTTGATATTTACAAAATATTAAAAAGCAGTTTATTAATCTACACATATGACTTCTTCAAATATTCTCATGCACTAAAAGGATCAAAATGAAAATGTACTACCTCTGAAGCATCATATTGTTTCACTCCCCAAACTACAACTCAAGCACACAAAGAAAAATAACAGAAAGTCAAAGCTACTCTCGTTTAGTGGCAAACAAATCTAAAACAGATGTGCAAGGAATATACATAAAAAAATCTTTCACCATGTTGAAAGTCTTACATCTAAAAAATCAAATCAAATCTAAAGTGCAAGGTTGTTTCCTCATGGTAGCTCAAACCAAAATGCAAAGGTAGGCCAAGTTATTAAAACATAATAAATAAAAAAAGTAAGAACTCAAAGATCCAGTGATTACTATACTACCACCACTAACATGATGACAAGGAAACCTTGACCAAATACGTATAGCTTTTAAGGAAGTTTTATGTTTACATCATGGCTCCTTGGTAAGAAATGTGTATGGGTGTGCCCCCACTGGTCAGGAGGGGTAGTGAGAATGACTTTTGTGGGTATGTGAGTTGTTTGTATTTGCATGTGTACACGTACAATTGTCTGAGAAGTGTGTGTATGCCTGTGTGTGCAAGTGAATGTCAGAAGTGTGTATTTGCGGGTACGTGTGTACATTAATAAGTGAGTGTGTAAGTGCATACGTATGTGCATGTGTAAGTGCATGTGTTTGTGTGGGTGTGTCTGTTAGTAGGTAAGTGTGGAGTCGTCCCACTCCAGCTGCTGCTGTCTGCTGGTGCCCTGCTGGTCTTCTGGCTCTCCAGCCTCTTCATCCTCACTGCTCTCCGACTCTGCGCTTGTGATATCATCTTCCTCCTCGCCATCCTCACTTTCCTCCTCCTCTTCCTCCTCCTCCTCACTGCTGTGCTGGTCCTCATAAGTCTACCACAGGAATGCAAGAGAGTGAGTCAACCTGATAAAGAGCTGAAGGAATTGCAGGAACTCAATCAGCTACTGTATAGGCTGTAGATGAACTACTTGCGTGTGCTGTGGACTTGAACCTCAGTGATTTGAATTGAAGAGTACAGACCATAAGTGCAGACAAAAAATATCATGGGACCTTGGATATATTCTGTATACAGAAAAGGTCTAAGATCCTTCCCACGTAATCAATAAAGCATGAGCGGGTGTGGTATATGGCCAATATACCACGGCTAAGGCTTTGCAGATATACAGCTCCGGAAAAAATTAAGAGACCACTGCACATTTTTCTTTCCTTTCCAAAAAAGTCGAAAAGGAAGATTTTGAGTGAGGAACAGAAGGGTTAAAATTAAGAGACCACTGCAAATTGAACACTTCTGTTCCTCGCTCAAAACTTTCCTTTTCAACTTTTTCCTTGTTGGAAAGGAAAGAAAAAGGTGCCGTGGTCTCAATTTTTTCAGGAGCTGTATATTACAGCACTTAACCTTATTGCTTTCATAAACTGATTATCAATGCAATTACAGCAGTAAAAAGTGATGTGATGTCATACCCATGGTATACAGTCTCTTATGAACCAGGTGGTTTGAATCCTGAATACATATTGGCTGACAGCTGTGGTATACTGATTAATTCGATCACCTCCATGGGGTTGACGGTTATGGTGAGGGCTGAGTCGTCCCAGTCCATCTCATTCTCCTTGCCACCCTCTGTATCCCTGATGGTGCGCTGGTGAGCCGATCGGATACGGAACACCCCCAGGATGATCATGAACACCAGGAAGCTGACACAAACCACGATGACAATGGTGGCAGCACTGGGGACCACTGGGGACAACACATACGCAGTATGTATTAGAACTCTGTTCACACACAAAGGGTAAATACACTTTTCCACGTGTGATTCTTAAATGTCATTCTCCAAGTCTCATTTTTCTCCGTTGACAGTTCAATGCAAATTCTCTAATCATTCAGATATCTCTTCCATAATCTATCCATATTTTGACCAGAGTGAAGGCACTTAATGTCTGAAAACAAGTGGTGGGATCCAATACAGTTAATTTTAGGTACGTTGAATAAAATGAAAAGGTTGTCATCATCTGCCTGATAACACTTGTTTGGCCATAACATTTCCTCCATACATGCAGTTTATTTTTCCCACTACCGTCACCTGCTAGCTAAGTATGTACTGAAGTATGGAAGTATGTGTCTCATGTAAGTATGTATCTCAATTAACTCTACAATTTTTGTGTTTTTGGTATTCTAAATCTCTGGTTTACTACTCAGTTCAAAGCAGGTGTCCAGGCGTATTTTGTTTTGTCCCTCAACCTTAGGCATAAAATTACAAATAATAAATTAATACAAAATAAATATACTTGAATGTGAACTGTGTATCTCACAGCATATACTAAGCCTGTTGTCAAAAAAAAGCCAGGAGGCTTGCGTTTTGCTTTTTTGCAATAAATAGTGTTGGGCAGATTTTGTCATTATGGTTCATATAGACCAACTAGGTCAAATAGGCTTGTCATGCTAAAACTAAAAGGGGAATGCAGAGACAGGCTAAGAGCAAAGTTAGCATTAGTAGAGTACCTGAGGCCTGATGAGCATTGACTAGGTTGTGTCCAGACAGGTCCACAGAGGCGTGGTGCACTGGGTTGATGAAGTTAGGCTGCACCATTGCATTGTTAGCATGGTCCATGGGATTTGCAGTATGGATCACGTTGACCTGGAGGTAGGCACATGCACGCATAGAGACAGCGAGACAGCAAGAGAGACAGAGGTAGAAAGAAAGTGAAAAACAGAGTTCAGAATTACAGCTAGATCACAGAATAACCACATGTATGAGGTTTAATGAAGTATAACAAAAAATAGCCTAATGTTAGTCTACTGAATCTACTCCAAGAGTTTAGAAATCAAACTATCACTAAGAGGTTAAAGGTAAGATTATATTTAATTTTAAAAGTATTTGCAAAGGGTTTGAATACTTATGTACATTATATATTTCAGTTTTTTTTTTATTTTGAACAAACTGACAATTTTTAAAGTCATGTTTTTCGTTATCATTTTTTCGTTTTTCGTTATCATTATTGGGTATTGTGTATAGATTGATGGCAAATAAAATACAATTATTCTATTATAAATTCAAGCAAAAACACAACAATCTGGAGAAAGTGAGGGGGTCTGAATACTTCAGGAGCCACTGTACATAAAGTGTTTAATGTTCCAATAATTACTATTTATTGTGATTGGGTTTTCTTGTCCGGTATGACAAAAAGAGCAGAATTTCAGCCCAGTTCCATCTAGCTCTATACTGTCCCCTGCCATCCCTGTGGAGTTGGAATTCCAATGAAAATATTTATTTAATATATCCAGTGAAATACTGATTCATTCAGTATATCCGGTGAAATATGTGACTGCGGATGTCTACTGGTCATTACTGCTTGTATTTAAGCTAGTAGTACAGTAACGAATCTTACATATTACACCTTTAATGCACATTTTTCTACGAGTGCCTGAGATATTGTCCATTTAAACTTTCTCGCTAGTCCATCTATTAGTTTGCAATGACTTGTAATCTCTTAATACTCACTTTAGAGACTTTGAGTACTATCCCCTCACCCTAAACCACCCTGGACTAGTTGATACTATTCCGGTCTTGTTTGGTAAGGGAAAACAAGGAGAAGACAAGTTGTTTCATTGTTTAAATTCAGTCCTGTAAATATTAGAGGCAGAACTCTACACATATCCCCTTTAAAAACACCGTGACCAGGAACTATTGTCCATCCACCCTTTTAAATAAAAATGTGACAGCATTTGCAGTAAAGGTTGAGTACAGACAATTAACACTCAGTCATACCTCAACCTTGAAGTCGTTGCTGATGTACCGGCCGTTGAGTTCTGAGCAGACCAGTTTGAACTTCCTGTCAAATAGAGCCTCCGTGTGCCAGTTCTTATAACGAATCAGGTGCAAGACCCGCTCATAGTTGGCCATCGTGTTGACGCCTAGGACAGTCACAGGAGACTTGTCAAGTAGAGTGAAGCAGGGAAAATGTAGCTACAGGGAGGCCAGCACTCATTGTAAGCACAACGCAGACATGAGGGTTGAGATAGGATCTGTTTGCTTGAGTGTTTATAAATGTATGCAATAAAACCATTGTTGAAATATTTTAGCAAATGAAATATTAAATTAGAGATGTCTAATGTTGTTCTGATAGAACTTCTGAGACATTTTTGCAGAAAGAACAGATTTTTTTGCACGTTTATAAAACATATTTTGTAAAGGCAAAATGCCATTCTTGTACTATTTCCAGTGTTTTTGATTATAATCATCACTAAGAAGAAACAGTTACATACACTTTCCATATGTGATCACATAACAGGTTTCTATCAATGGGTTCCCAAAAATGATTGTAGAAACAGACCGCAATCAGATGGAAGCCATGAAAGCATCCTAACACAAGTTCAACTGACTTAATGGGTGATGTGTTTAAGACGCCACTAAATGCAGTGGCCAGGTGGAAGGCACAACTCATACATTCTGCTGACAAATGATGATATTTACACCAAGAGGATATGAGGTAGCCTGGATAGGAGAGAATGGATAGGTTATTGGTGAATGTTGAATATAATCATTTGAAGTACAGTACTTGCAATGCTAAAGAAGCTTAAATTGTCCTAATGGTGTTCCTGTAGCAAACTGTGCGAGCCAAATGAAACATTTTGGCATGCACTCAACATTTGACACTACAGCAGCTTTACTTCCATTTTAAAATGCAAATAGCCACAGATCCTACAATTTTTTTATTTCCTCCAATGATCTCCGACAGATTTCAGCGTTTGACACTTGTAGGATAGCTTGATAAATCACTTTTACTCTGTAAGTAGTAATTTGCAGTGGTTTCAATACTTATCAATGAGGCCCAGTGCACATGCATGACTCTGTTTGTCGGATGTATGAATGTTTTACATGCCCATTCTGTGCCAGAATGCTTGGTGGTTAGCCTAGTCTACCATCGTCAAACAGCCTAGGCTAGCTTAGTTAAGCAATCCTACACCAACCTGTTAGGACAAGGCCCAGGTTGGAGGAGGTAATCTCCAGGCCAAGCTGTTGGACTTGGGACTGGTCCAACTCCAAGGTCTCGTGCTCTCCGTCAAGCTCCTCGCCCATCGCCGTCACCTCACATGTGTCCAGGTTGTGCATGATCTCCTCGGACACCACCGTCTCTTGAACTGAAAAATAAAAGGGAGGAAATAGAATAGTTTCATTTTAAAAAAAATGTTATTCCTTTATTGATTTAATGTTTTTTTCTATATTTTGATGTGGCAATGTATGTGGTAAAACATAATTTAACAAAGTATCTTATCGTATTTTATAACATTGGATAATAGGAATAAGAAAAATAACACCTGATAAATATCAGGAAAATAAAAGGTTACCACTTCACATCACATCTGTGTCTGGGAAACCCTCCTATTATGTCACGTATCTACATTGTTTATAAAGCAGAGGTAAGAAGAGCAGTGCAGGTAGTAACAGTGTTAAACCCCTAAGTCTGTCCCATACAGCTTGTTGTTCACAAGTTCACTTTATCTCTAGGTTCTTCTTCCCTTTCTCTCCTACATCTACATCAGATTTTTTTCTGTTCATAAACACACAATGGAAGTGGAAATTTTAGGCCCATTTTAGACCAATGCATTTTGTTGCACCCTTTGATCCATGAAACACACATAAACACACCATTGTGTCATTGACCTCCTTATAATGTTATCTAAAATAAGGACTATGCCTACTATAAGACAGAAAAAAACTTAATTCAAAATGACTATTTTGTTCACTTTATTCTGGATAATTGTCACAACTCCCAACTCCCAATGGACTCAGGACAGTTGATATTGAGATCCTTATCCCGATGCTAGCTCAACCAGGAAGTGGATGATTGATAGGTTGGTGTTGCAGTAATAATTGTCTGGGTTGAGCAAGTAGTGGGATAAGAATTGGAGGAAGCATGTGTCAGTCATCAAGTTAGCCCACACCTGCTGTGGAGTTGGCGTGATGTCCAGTTCCATAATCAGGAACTGGACATCACAGATTTGGGAGGGGAGGAAAAAAAAATGATAATGCCCTTTTGGGCATCACAAATATAGTGATTGGGAAAATTAATTCCCACTGCTAGGGTTTTACTGAATGTAAAAGGAGGGCTTTCATTGGTTAAACTGAGTAACAATTAAAAAAAATGTTTAGGCTTAGTTACAGTGAAACATTTTTGTAGTAAATATAGCACACTTGCTATATTTACTACAAAAAAGGGCAGAGAAAATTGGGTTCAGAGTTACCCTTTAATGATTCATAATGTCAGTTCAGGGAATATGACCCATAGGAAGAGTAGATTATTAATAGTAATATTTGTCATTTTCAATAAATGTTATAATGACACCAAAATGTTGTCAGTGTCATGTATGGTGCCCAAAACATTTTGTGAAACACCCCTTAACTTTGAAGTCTTACTATCTACATTAAGGTGGTACAATCTAAAGAATGGTAACTCATAGTAGTGGTATGATATTCCGCAAGATGCTATGGCTTACTACCTGTGGGGTCATCCTCTGCCCCCTCTGAGGCCTCGGGCTCTGCATCAACCTCAACCTCCCGGGTGATGGTGCTAACGATGCGTAGTTCAGGGAAGAGTGTCACACCCTCAGGGCTCTCGAACTCAGCAGCGCCACGGGCAAAGTGATCAATGCCACTAAGGCTGATCTTGGGCTCCTCAGGCTGCAGCACCATCACGTATCCCTCTGCGTCTGGCACCGAGATGCAGGTCTCTTCATTGAAACACCTAGCAAGCCAATTTTTTCAAATTAGGTCCCTTTGCATTTCAGTAAGTATTGTAGTGGATATTTAGATTTTGTTTAAATATAATCAGTAGGGCACTGAAATAGTGTTTTTATATCTTTAAGAATTAAATTATCTTTTCATTTCCTGTAGTTACTAACATACGCTGTCTTTATAAGTGTATGTAGAGAGGGCAAGGGCCCTTTTGACAGGATAAGGGTCTTCTATAAACACCACACACCTTTAAACTATACACTTTCTTCACACCTCACTCCTATCAATGCACCAGCTGAATCTATCAAACCCATCTGTATGTCTTGCTGTATTTAGTGTAATTTTATTATAAATATATTGATTATTTCCTTGTATGTAATGTTTATTTGTATTTTTACATTATAATATGGTTCTTTGTGTTGTTTTGTCCTGTTGCAATTCAAAGCATTTTGGCAAGATTTAAAATGAGAATTGGTTCTCAACTGGCGTACTTGGTTAAATATATTTTTTTTAAAAATCAAAAATCAGTATCAATGCCGCGAGATACTTTGCCTTGCCTTGAGTATTCAAACCCCTGACTGTTTCTCTCATATTACTGAATTACAAAATATACTTCATAAATAAATAATAACAATTAAATAAATTATTGCAAGGAGATATTGCAAAATGTATATATGAAACATTAAAAACTGAAATATGTCGCTTGCATAAGTATTCAACCTGTGTGCCGCGGATGCTCCCAGTTTACACGGATGAAAGAAAAGTTTACAAAGAAGCTCTAATGAGGACACAATTACCTTACCATTGGCATCCACCTAAAAATCATTAAAGTTTCTGTCATATTTAATGGGTAAAATCCCAAACTGTTGAAGTATTGGTCAGGCTGTGAATCTGAAGGAAAATGAAGAACAAAGAGCACTCAAAAGGAAGTAGAATTAATGTAAAACAAATACAAAAAAGCATAGATAAAAAAGCATAGATTAGGGAAAAGTGTAAAAAAAAATCCAAACGTTTGGATATCTTAGTGAGTACAGCTGGATCAATAACCCAGAGGTGGAAGTTGCATCACACCACCCAGGAATTGTCAAAAATCAAGAGCTAAATCAAGGCCACTTGTGAGAGAGGCCAACGAATACTATTGAATAATCTACAGGGTCCAACCATATCAACACCTGACATATTACTGGCCTGTTGGCAGGGTGGAAAGATAAAAAGATGTTACTCAAAAATTCTGATCCGAAAGCATGTCTGAAGTTTGTCATAAAGTATGATAGTGACCGAGCTGCGAAAAGGTTTTGTGCTCTGATGAGGCCGATATTTTTTTACCAAAATTCAAAGCACTGTGTGCAGTGGAAACACTGCGCGTGCCTCAAGAGACCATCACTGCAGTATATTCTGCAGCATCATGCAGTGGGGATGCTTCTCATTAGCAGGGAATGTGCACCTAGTTAAAATTTAATAAAGAATGTATTGAAGAAATACAGTAACGGTAACGGTTAAAAATATGTAGATCTAACACAGGTCTGGCAGCTTCATTAAATAGTACCCGCAAAACACCAGTCAACAGTGAAGAGGCGAATCTCGACGTCAACAGTGAAGAGGCGACTTCCGGGATGCTGGCCTTCTAGGCAGAGTTGCAAAGAAAAAGCCTTATCTCAGATAAAATAAAAGATTGAGATGGGCAAAAGAACACAGACTCTGGGCAGAGGAAGATTGGAAAAAAGTGTTAAGGACAGACAAATCTAAATTTGAGGTGTTTTACAAAGAAGAACATTCGTGATACGCAGACCAAATGAGAAGATGCTGGAGGGCTTGATGCCATCTGTCAAGTGTGGTGGAGGCAATGTGATGGTCTGGGGTGCTTTGGTGGTGATAAAGTAGGAGATTTGGACAGGATAAAAGGGTTCTTGAAGAAGGAAGGCTATCACTCCATTTTGCAACCCCATGCCATACCCTGTGGACGGCGCTTGATTGGAGCCAATTTCCTCATACAACAGGACAATGACCAAAAGCACAGCTCCAAACTATGCAAGAACTATTTATGGAAGAAGCAGTCATCTGATATTCTGTCTATAATGGAGTGGCCAGCACAGTCACCGAATCTCAACCCTTTTGAGCTGGCAGCAGAAGTTCCCATTTGGTACATAAGTGCCCATCAAGTCAATCCAACTTGTGGGAGGTGCTTTAGGAAGCATAGGGTGAAATCTCTTCAGATTACCTCAATAAAATGACAATTAGAACGCTAAAGGTCTGCAAGGCTGTAATTACTGCAAATGGAGGATTATTTGACAAATACAAAGTTTGAAGGACACAATTATTATTTCACTTAAAAATTATTATTTTTAACCTTGTCAGCGACTATATTTCCTATTCCTTTTGCTATATTTTCTATTCAAACTCATTTCATGTATGTTTTCATGGAAAACAAGGCAATTTCTAAGTGACCCCAAACTTTTGAACGGTAGTGTACATCCTTTATATTTTCTATCTTGTTTATTCTACCTTTCATGATGAATTCACATACAGTTACATACTCATTCCTCCATTTTTCAATTAACATTGAATAAATAAGCATTGAAATCTCGAAGTGTAAATCAGCACCTTTCAAGCATGTTACGGATTTACCAATTAAATATCAATATCTTTCACTGATGAGAAAATTACACTCTCAAACAGCAAACAGCATCCCTAACAATCCAAACTCAGTAGCTATATTGCCATTGTATTGAACCAGTGGACAAAATATTATATAATTCAGGGTTGGTTTTCTAGGCCTAATCTATATCTTTGACTCTGGTCAAAAGTGTATATTCAGCCACAGTGCTTCTTGATGGCACGGGGGACACTCACTTGACAGTGGTGGAGACACGGAGGTGTCGAATGCCAGGGGTGGGGAACTGGCGTGAGTTCAGGTAAGAGATGTGCTGCATGACCTTGTCGAAAGCCTCAGTGTCATCACCTTCCACAGTAAGTGATGACTGGTTGGGGTTGAACTCCACCTGCGAGAGAGAAGACGTGAATGTGACAGAGCCTCAACTGCAAACATCTTAATGCAGTTGTTTTTTTCATTTAGCATACACTCTTATCCATCACATATCACAGCCATAGCAAGAAGACTAAAGCCCTTCTTGATTTAGGGCCAGTCATTTTAATGCCGACTCTTATGGACACCCAACTCCATAATTTTAGGGGTTTCAGTATTACTTTAGTTTATGTTCTTATTTCAATGCTGAAATGAAATAATGTAAGCACGAGGTGATTACCAATTAACAGTTTGTAGCAGCTTAAAAAAATAAGATGGTGTCCGGAAAGTTCCAAGAAACAACAGTGTAAAACAGAAACACCAAATAAGAACACTGTAATTTCTCATTAATCACAAGTACTAAGGAAAATAGTCATAAATTATCCATGTTCTTGTTAAGAAACTATTATTTACTAAAGAACTATCAATAATGATTGTTCATGAAGAATGTATTTGAAGAATTTATTTGAGGAAAGACAAACCTATACCCTATATGTAGCCGAGAAACTTAATATTTCCTTGCTTATTAACTGTGATTTTTTAGTCTTGTTTCTGTCATGTTTCTGTATTTTTTTCCTTCTTGTTTCTGATAACTTTCCTGTTGTTACCAATTTATTTCAGCTTACCTTACCTGTTACTTCCTATGTAGATGCAATACAGTTTCAGTGCCTAGACACTGTGAAGCAGAGCTGTCCCTCTCGTTTCCATGCAATTTACATGACTTTCTTCTTTCAATACCATAGTTACGGTGTTAACATAGTCAATGCACAACTTCCTGTGTACTTTCTGTGTACAAATGAGGGCTTGGCACTTTATTCTAAAGCAAAGCTCAATCACCCTGTTACTGTGTAAATTACCAATAGTTTTTCCCCCAAGTATTTCCATGTCTAATTAACTCATGAACACACCAATAATACTGTTAGTTATAATGTTAGCAAGGGGCTATTCACAACATTTGAATGAAAGTATTACATGTATTTATTTTCCTATAGCATAAATTGTGGTCCCTTCTATGTCCTCTCAGCCCCATCTTCTTTCAGTTCCCTAGGCTTTATTTTTTCTGAGTCCAAATGTTCCCTCAGCTTTATGCTCCCAGCTAAGTTTATTTGCATACATATTGCTTTACCATTTAAGACAACATTTTTATATATTCACATTTCGGAGCACTAAAACAGAAGTACATGTGACGTGCTTGACAGCTCGTTTACCTTTAAAAAGTTTATGACTTATGCAAAGTAGTCATAGTAAATAAATGTTTAAGACTATCACATTGGGTTAGCTGAGTCATGTGAAACAAAGTTGGTTTGGTCTCTGTATCTTCAACGGTTCAAGAGATACTGTTTAAGGGTTAATTAATGAACTAATTATGCAACATTTTCCTGGCATGGAACCTCTTTATTCCGGACTGTTCCAGCTTAATACGGGTCCACGCAATCCAGGGTTCTGAACCACCATGGCCAGCACGTCCTCGCTCAGCGGGAGCAAGACGCTGATGAGACCAGCACGCCACAAAAGGTTTGTTTCTAGGAATTGGCCTGCATGAAACATAATGATGTCGTTTCTCAAATGTTTCCCTAAAATGAAACATTCTTCCTATGAAAAGTGCCGAGAACATTTTTGATGTCATCCTTCAGTAAGGAATAGTGACTCACTCAATACTAAGCTGCTAAAACATATTGTAATCTATGAAAAATGACCTGGCCATTTATTGTAACTTCCTGGAAGATATCTTCTTATCGCCACACTGTAAACGAAAGTTTCATTCCCTACACAAGTTTAATTGTTTTCAATGTGACTGAGACACTGATCCTAGATCAATATATAGAGGACATTTCACACCAGATCTCCTCTAGCCCCCAGAATAGAGCTAGACCTCTCACCTTGACAGTCGAGGCTACCTCCTCAGGTAGCTGCACATCCAGGCCCTCCTTGCAGGTGTACAGGCAGTCGATGACCTTCTTGTTCTCCAGCTTTCCCGAGCGGATCATCAGGCCGGCCAGATTCCCACGGAAAAACTGGGACATGCGGGAATTACCCCCTAGAACCACCGTAAAGCAAATGAGAAAACACAAAGTCAGCCAGGTGTACAAGTCTGCAGATTTTGTTCCCTTTTCTGGGCCGGCTGTTTGAAGCATGCTGTCTCAACGTGCAGCATTGGCACTCTCATGCAAGTTAGTATTCATGCCCTTAAAAGGTCTAATGAGTGGACAGATGAGCTGATAAAGGTGTCCAGCAACACATGCACACTTCTGCATTTTGATTATGGAAGATAGACATTACCATGTTATGAATAAAATGCTGATGTGGAATCAGTTCAATATCTTCAGTTCAAATGATCACGTTATAATCCAATATCCATGTTACGTGACCAACAGGTATTCTACCAGGCTATGATCATTCTTGACAGTTCGATACACAGTGGACTGCATATGTATTCATCCTCCAAGATTTTTTTTACATTCAGTTGTGTCAGAAATTGTGAGACGTAATTATTTAATTGTCCAACTTATTTTTTTCTGTCTTCGGAGGAAGGTGTGAAAAGGCTTCTGTCTCATCAAACAAGTGCAGTAATATGTATTACCTCACCAACACAAATGGACAGTTTGCTTACTCGACAGAGTGGACATTTTAGGTGGGGGGTAAGAGTTATCCATATGTTCAGACTCTAAGCAAAACCAGTGTGAAGACAAATCAACCAGGTATCAACATAGTACAATTACAGCTCTTGGGTTAATTTGATTATTGTTTGGACGTTATAATGTGTGTGAAGGGATGATGAAGTATCCAAAATGTGTCAAAATTATTGTACATACATGTGTTTTCCTACAGGTGAATACCTGGCAGATGGCAAGACTGCTTGCAGAGAAACAAGACCAAATGTCTAGCTTTAGAGATGTGCTAATTGTTTCAAGGAAATGTGTGAAATGTGTGAGGTCCTTTGTTTCATTGTGTTGGCCAAGGAGAGGGAAGAAATGTAAATTTGTTGCTATGAGAGGAGTCTTGAGTTTGCCCTTAAATAGCTAGACGAATCATCAAGTATCTGTATTTTCTGTAACTGAGGATTCCAGGCCGCAGGTCAAGTGTGTGGGCCACAGCATGTTATACAATAGACTCAAACAGAGATTTCTAGTAACAAGATCTCCAGGTGGCACCTATGCACACTCACTGTAGTTGTGCGTTTTTACGTTAGACTGCAATATCTGTTGGTTTTGATCGATGACTACTTGGTACGTAAAACTGTGTGATGAACTGTATGATGAACTTTATTGCTTAACGGTAATAAATGAAAATACTTGAAAATATAAAGAAATTACTTTTTAATACATTTTTCATAAATTAGTAGTCTATGGTAGATTTATGGGCACATTATGTCTCGTATCAATTTTGACATTACTGCGTCTGGATTGCTGCTCAATAACTGAATTCTGAACATAGAAAATGCACAGGATCTGCTGTTTACTCCAGTATTCATAATTGCTTGTATGCCTGGACTACATGCCCATTAGATTGAATAAATCGTGATATCAAGAGTAGCTCTCTTGTGCTAGAATGAATTATGGTACAGAGATACTGTAGCTCTTAAGGTTCTGCAATGAACCATTAGACACCTACAAACACTGTTGTGAGGTGGGGTTAAGATTTTTCCCCATAACGGTTAAATGGTTAAGCATTTGCTTAGGGAGGAACTAGAGTCAGAAAATGAAGAACAAAATATGAGTTTGATAAAGAAAACAGAAGCAGGCCAGGAGTATGTTGTATCCAGTCTCATATAAACTGTCTCATTCTAGAAGGTGAGAGAATGAGCCGTCATGCAGCAGGGTAGGGGGTAGTGGGGGGCTGAAGCATGGACACATTGAACATATTTAAAAGTAAGGGAAAGACTTGTGCAACCTGTGGAAGGTTCAGATACTGTCTCATTGTCATGTCCTGAGTTTTCTGCAGAGTTCAGGGAAAGAAAGCAGGGAAGGACGGGGGGGTTTAGAATCAGAAGGAGATGTTACACATGAACTCAGAGTGCATCACCCTTGTAGCAGGGAAATATTCAATACTGTATCTATGTCAGAACAATTACATTCGCTTTTAAGGAACCACAAGGAACACAAGGAACAGTGGTACCACTGTCCATCATTGACAACACATTTCCTACCAGTTAAATGTATTGTACCATGTACTGTTAACATAATGGCACACACAGATCTGGGACCAGGCTACTTTATGTCCAGTTCACCTTGCCAGCAGGCCCCGATGGTGAGCTGCGTGTCAATCTTGGAGGAGTGCAGCGGATAGTCTTCCGTGACCAGGAAGGGCTCAAAGGTGGCACCGTCCACAAAGAGAGCCACCGAGGGGAACTCCACATTCAGCAAGTAGTGGTGCCACTCTTTGTCACACACCTGGAGGGAGGGAGAGAGAGCAGAGGGTGCCGAAGGTCAATTCGTTCTTTGGTGTACGGACTCATTCTATCCCAAATAAATAAATACATATTTGATGTGGTCACCTGGTCCAGTTTCCAGTGGAACTCAGCTGGTTTATAGTTGTCTGTCTCCGCAGGGTCCTGTCGCAGCAGCAGGATGAGGCGACAGTTGTGGATGTAGAGCGAGTAGTGGTGTCTGTTCATATCTGTAGGAAGGGCACCAGATCAGGGCAGGGCTTCGATTAGGAAAAGTAGTCGTCGGACCAGCATTTTATTTTAACATACATTTGAGAAATGTACTGGACACAGCCTACAGCAGAATGAACTAATGAAAATGTTGTTACATTTAATTGTTTTCAAATGTTAGCCAAGACTTTTATACGACAAAATAAAGTAGAAAACTTAACACAACGTAACATAACAGGTTTTATTGGAGAGCAAGTATACCCAAAGTCTACACAGTACAGGCTGTTTGAAATAACAAAACACAACTGTGTGTAGGCCAATGTAATTAATTTTGTGAATGTCATTTTGTCCAGTTGAATATCAACCCAACAATTACCTCATAGCCAGGGGCTTCACAAGACCCAGTCTTCTGGGGCTCTAGCCCTGGATATCTTTTGGTTAGCCCCAAGTGTTTTGAGCGGAACATGCGCAACCAGAGACGATAAGCGCTTTGTTTCAACTGCACAGGGTTCAGTATGGAACGCATATCAGAGGAGCATATCGGAGGAGCATGTCAGAGTTGCTACTGCTCAAAGTGAGCTACTGCTGTTAGGAAATCGTAACTGCCCGACTCCTTTGAGCAGCTTGCAATAGGGCTGGCCGATATCATCAAAAATAAGTATTACGATAAGTGGACCCAATTACCTCTAACAATATATATTGCAATAACTTTGTGTTAAAAAAGGCTGAGTACAACTGTGCCATATTCCAATGCAGTTCAGACATTCTGCTAACTAAATTAGTGTAATTAACATTAAGAAGTACAATAATGATATATATAGTTGAGGTAATTGGGTACACTTATCACAATACTGATTTCTAGGGCGCCCAGCCCCAACTTGCAATCTGCATAACCTTGTTACATTTTTCTCCCAATTACACAATCTTAACCGTCGGGTTAACTAAGGTAACTTTGGCAGTTTTGCTCAGTTAGGGTACACAGCAAAACATTTTGCTTTAACATGACATTATGTACAGCTGTAAAATAGACATCTTAGCAGTTGTAAAAGACAAAGTTTCAACAGGAGGCAGGCAGTTGTAAATGGTGGATTGATTAATTGGTAGCAGTGGTGGCAAAGATCGTTATAAATGTAGCTTAAAATACTAACTGCTAGTTGGGTAAGTCGGGACGCCTGCAAATAACAGCATGGGTCATAAACATCAAACAGCTGATTGTTGTTCAGGCGTTCAGAGTTTGCTAATGAACAGCAGACAGGGTCTCTTGCAATGTTTAAAAAATAAATCCTCCAAAGTAGAAGTTGACACAAGGCTTTGATTCTAAACACACTGCTAGATCCACCAGGAAGTTTTTGCTAGTACACACACTAGAGGTAAAGGCATCCCCAGCCAATAACCACGATTGAAGGGAAGGTGATGGGGTTTGTGGGAACTGCAAAATGAAAGCCATGTTGATGTTAAGTCTCTAAATATGTGTTTGTTTCCAAATTGTGTCTCATTTTGACTAGTAAAAAACCCTGATGTATCCACAAAAAAATGTGTCTAATGGAGGACATGGACCCTAATGGACATAATGGAGCTACAATGGATATGTCCATGGGGAATGTCTTAAACTGAGTTGAGGGTGGCTTACCTGACTTGTCCGAGTTACAGAGGATGGTTTCCTTCTCCCTGGTCCCGGGGCCATGCCTCATCCACACGGAAATGGTGAAGGGCTCCTTCAAGGTGATTCTCACCACACCCTCAGGCACCTTAATGGCTTGAGTGCCGTTGAACTCAAACACCTGGTCACTGTCGTGCCCGTTATCCGTAGGCAGACCGACTGTCCAGTTCGCAGAGCTGCTGGGCGCAGGCAGTAATTCCACTGTGTCAGTACTGGCACCTGAGACAAAGAAACATTGTTTGGCACATTGCTAGTTTGGTAGATAAATAATCTTTCAGCTACAGTGCATTTTAGTTGTTGTTTTTGTGTTAGGTTTAGGGTTTCTCACCACACAGCTTGTGCAAGGACTTTTCAGAGTAGGTATCTCGGTCACAGCCCTTTCCAATGTGATTGGTCTCTAGCTCGATACTGGCCTGAATGGAGGTGATTGGCTCCTCGCATGTATCCAAATGCATGCTGGGGAAAAGTGCCAGACTGCCTGTGCCAGGCTCATACTCAATCCTCTTATTAAAGCCTGAGAGAGCACGAGAGAGGAAAGAGAATGCAAGAGAAAGAGAATGAAAAAGGAAGGAGAAAAAAGAGCACCATGTTTAGTAAAATCCCAATTAATATTATAAGACAGTTGTGGCCTCCCAGGTGGCACAGAACACTTCTACAGTGGCATCAACACTTTTCTTGAAGTCAATGACTGTCTTGTCTTGCAATGCTGCATCCAAGATCAAGAATCGCCAAATGATTGATACTCATTGGCTGATACATGCATTCATTCATTTTTGTAGATGTAAATAATAGAAATAGAAAATGAGCTTTTGTATGTTTCTGGTGGAGCAGGTAGCATATCACACTGCCACTGATGTGTGTAGGTGACGTATAAGCCACTTCACGGAAGTGCAAGGCTCCATGCCAAATTGGTTGTGTCATAGCCGGCTGTGACCATGAGTTCTGAAGGAACTGAAACATTTTAATTCTATGTACATTTACTATGTTTATTTACTAACAATTAAATGATTTTCATAATGTAGTAAATGAATTCAGATATACCTTCCATGTATCATATTTATCCTATGACATGTACTGTATGTGCCTTATATAATGATACATAATGTCATTAGAATACTATTTGTTGCTGATTTTCTATTCACTCACATTTCTCTATTTCTGTGTCCTAGACCAAATGTTGTGCATTAGTTGTTTTGGCTTGGCAGGGTTAGTTGTTTAATCTCAAAAGTACTACTATATTTGATACTTGCAATGCAATTGTATACTCTCTTATTAAATTCATTGACTCCTTGGAAACGTCTATAAAACGGGTCAAAATACAGTTCCACCAGTTGCAATGGTTGGTGCACATCTGGCTCATATAAAATACATCGGTCCATACATGCACCAAATGTCACCACTTTAACTCAAACAGATCAACAGATATAAAGATGGGTCCGTGCAGCACTTTGAGGTTAAACTGAACATGTTTATAAAAGTCGAGACACCCATGGAGCAGAGCCTTGCTACCTTGCCAGCCAGGCTTGCAGGTGGGCTTAATGTTGATCTTGACTAGGACATCTTCTGAGGCACGGTTCTTCCCACAGTCATAGGCGGTCACAGTCAGTTTGTACATGCGCTCTTTGCTGTAGTTCAGCTTCTCTGTGTTCTTGATAAAGCCTGAGGGGAGAACGAAAAATGATGGAACGCAAACAGGCAACAGATGCGCTAAGACATTGCTAACATAGCAATCGATTGGTCATAGACACAATAAAACAGTAGATATTGTCAAAAAGCAAAGTGCAGTTGTGAATTCAAAAAGACAGACAGAATGTCTGAGGAAATCACTGAAACATTTGGTCTAGGTCTTTAAGAATTGCAGCTCTTTTTTCAGCAGATTTTGGCAGGTGGCGTGGACAGGCAGCTACACTGTGGTGCTTACCGTCCTTGTCGACTGTGAAGGGCACATCTGGTGTGACAATCTCATAGCTGCAGATCTGGCTGAACTGGAACGAGCAGTCAGCATCCACTGCCTCCACCTTCAAGATGCTGTCATACTTCTTGCCCTCGATGACAGTGGCTTTGTAGGACTTCTCCTTGAACACTGGTGAATACTCATTGACGTCGTTCACTTGGATGTGGACGGTGGCCCTGTTGGGGTCAAAGTTAGATGGGTGATGACAGACGGACGGAACAGAAGACACATTGGCGTGAATGGGTGAATTACATTAGTCTCAGCTTAGCTTTTCCAACTAAATACTCATTCCAATGATCCTGTTGAGGGATCTGCCCTTATTCTCTGAATCAGGATGGCTTTTCCTCACGCCTAGATAACACAGGGCCAACAGGGTGTCATTACATTCCTTCCAACAGGAAACAATTACTAGTCATAATTATACTTTCTCTTTTTGCCTTGACATACAGATTGGATTTCTCCAGGGCCAAACACATAGGTTAAAACCTTGAGCGCCAAACACATCTGTGCGCATGGAATTGTGTTTTGCCACAATGGTGGCTGCCCCGGATCCCTGTCCAGCAGGCGAATGAATCAACAATAGACCATCCACTCAACTTTGCTTTGCACAAACCTCGCCACACTGGGAGATGCGTTTCATCACCTCACATAATGTGGCTCTACCCACGGGAGTGTCATGTGACAGTAGGTGAGGATCCCTCCATTGGGGCAGTGCCCTGAGGCATGACAGCGACACTGAGCCTCTGACTAGTTGGTAGGATGTATTTAAGCTTCTGGTTATTGGCCCAGGTAAATATGTCTGCGTTGTGGATTTTCATTTGACACAAACAATACTACTTGTCACTGACCCACTAGTGTCTGAATGCATTCAACAACTTTTGTCATCCTCACACATTTTGGCTTGAGGTGACAGAAGAGGTTGCTCGTATTACCACAACTGTCGCCTGACATACTTTGCAAACAGTTGTTTTCTGCCAGTGGTCCAAGTTCATTAATCTGAACTATGATGGAGGAAGCCCTTGTCTTCAAATGTTTCATTGTTTTGAAACTGTGCAGAGCTGTTTCCCATACACTACCCTCTTCCAATTCTCCATTCTCCTTTGCTTACAGAAAGTACAGAGGGTGGACAAAGTAACAGAAACACCACAATGAAAAGGACTGTTACTCTGAGGTAACTTGCTGCATAGGTCACATTAGGCTGATTGGCAATTAGCAGTACATATGTGTTAACTAACAATTACATGTTTGAGTTTTAAAAGCAACATAAGGCAACTAACAGTGTTCCAAGGAGGCCAAATAGTTGGTCCCAAAATGCAAGCATATAGCTCGCAAAAAACTGTGAAATTATTCAAGGGGAACAATCACAAAAATCATTACAGCATATATTGAATAAGGACAAATTGTATTGGCAAAGACGAACAATGGTTGCTAGTCAAAGCTGCCCAAAAGGGATGGACAAACATTTAAGAGGACAGTTGCGCAATGCCTCAGAATTTACTAGAGAATTGAATCATAGGTCTGGCTATCGGCACTGATCTCCCAATTCGATTTCATTTTGATTCACAAGGTCCCGATTCGATTCAATTCCGATTTTATTTTGATTTAATGTGCATATATTTATAATTGAAATACTAATATTGCTTATGAGAAAGATTCTCTGAGAATGAAGGCTATGAACTGCACAGGGAACCCTCTAGATTGTATAACATGGTAGGTTACCAAAGATTAATGTTAAACATGGACAACCAGGCCCAAAACATTACATTGAATTACTTTTTTATGTAACAAATATAAATCACCAAAATAAATATATTTTTTCCCCCAAAATATCAATAAATAGCAAAACATTTTATGTATAAAATGCAATGATATAATGGTAAATAAGCCAAGCCTCTGACTTGTCTTTCAAAATAGTACAAGTCATTCCAGAATATTGCACTTTAATAAAAATAAATAATGTTGCGTATGAACACTGTGATTTTGCAGAACTCTGCTGCTAGATGTTCGAATGAACGAAACAATTGTTCAAATGAACGCTAAAATTTAATTGAGTCAGACATTCACAAGTCTTTTTAAGAAAACCTCAGTGTATGTTTTGTATAAATATGTGTTTATCATCACAATCAATAATCAATTAACTGCATTCATTATTGCACCCTGCGTCCAATGATTAGCTATGAACAAGTCTTTATAATGCTTCTTGGGTTAGGGTTATTTTTCTTTGCGAACGGAAAAGAAACAGCTGTTGGACAGGGTATGAACCCCTCAAGTGAAGATGA
Source organism: Esox masquinongy (assembly GCA_016801175.1). Classification (NCBI taxonomy): domain Eukaryota; kingdom Metazoa; phylum Chordata; class Actinopteri; order Esociformes; family Esocidae; genus Esox; species Esox masquinongy. The sequence continues at coordinate 43,743 of JACXGI010002789.1, read as the reverse complement.
GTAGAAGTCTGCTGCTAGCCACGCAAATGAACAAAACAATCATTCAAATTAAAGATAAAATTGAACGAGTCAGTCGTTCACTATTCTTTTTTAACAAAACCTGTTTATTTTGTGATATAAGTATGTGTATCATCACAATCAATAATCAGTTACTTGCAACCTGCGTCCAATGATCAATAATGTATTCTGTCTGGCTTGATCTATTTTTCTCTGCGAATGTAAACAGCCATTGTTCGGAAACACTTAGCAGAGAGGCCGCATACAAAACCAATGATGTTGTAGAAATCCGCCACAAACTGTTTGACTGAACGATACAGCTGAATTAGTCACTAAAAGGACTCGAGTCAGTAAAAAGTCATCCAAAAAGAAAGAATTGTTCGCAAACTTCACATCACTAGTGACAGCAAAGCTGCAGAGATGTAACCACGTCAATCAGCAGCATGTTTATATTTCTTTCATCACATTTCTAAGTATAAAAATTAATAAAAAGATTACAGTCAACAAAACATTTGACTTTTAAACAAAACACTAACTCATTCATCCCTGTGAGTTCAAGGTGAACAGTTGGTCCGTCTTAGTTACTAGGTATATGGGTGTTATAAGTCGTGCAATAACCCAATGGGCATCTGAATTTAAATTCCTGACCAGTATGATCAAGGGTCCTGAAGACGGATTGTCAGCCACCTGCTTGGCTGTCATGCAGACCCGGTGCTGTTTGCTATTGGCATGGCTGGTCAGGGACTGTTTGCGAAAGTTGTCAGTGCCTTTGTAAAAAGACCCACATTTGGCCACTCTAGCCGGGAACTTACGACTGACAACAAAGTGCATCTGAGTTCCATCGAAGTCGAAACAGGTAAATTATTTTTTGCACTGAGGTTCACTATCGTTTGAGCTTGTAGTTATTTTTCAGCTGCCTTCTTCCTTCAAGTGACTCGCGTGAGTTTTTAAATGTTTTATTGAAGAACACTACCAGATAGCAGTGGCGGAGCTTAGTTTTCTCTCCCATGGGTGTGAACCTTAGCCGCGGAGGCCCCCTTACCACCCTCCCCCCATTGCAAAAGTCTTGCTACCTGATTTCCCAACTAAAAGATAGGCAGATAATATAAATATTTAATACTATTCTCCAAAAAATTTACACACATTTCACGTACAATGATGAACAGAAGCTTGTTATTAGGCTACAACAAAACGTACCTGCAGTTACAAAACTTCGCTGCTAGGTGCTTTTGGACCTGGATCATAACTGTAATCCCATTTCGCAATAAACTGCGATGCTGCTCCTGTCATTGTAACGTCAGATCTATCCATTTTCTCTTGCTTCTGAGGCTCAACAACTTTTCTAAAGACGTTTCTCAAGGGCACATATCATTATATTTAATTTTCATAATGTATTGCTTTTCTTTCCTCTGAGTGGCAGACATCTATGTTCCATTTTTATGTTTTGTTACTTAACTTTTCACTGTTCAGACCCTTAGCAAACGAGCGGACAAAATCCAACGTTATACCCAGGGTTGCCAGATTCCCTGACTATAGGCCCAATCACCCGCGGACTCCACATAAAAACTGCAAACTGTCATTAAAAATAGCCCAATTATACAGGAAACCGTCCCATCTGGCAACGCTGACTACACATCCACTGTCACAGATTGGTCGATAATACAAATTCATAATGAATCATAAAAAATTTAGATGTTTATCACTTCAATGTCAACTAAATAGTATGTAGCAAATTAATCATAAAATATTTTTACTCTCTTTGCTATATGTTTTTGAACCATAAGATAAACTTCTTGGGGGCCCCTGTGATTGGCTGCCATGGGTGGCGCGTACCCATCGCACCCATTAAAGCTCCGCCTCTGCCAGATAGCCATGCATCACTGCTCAGCTCTTGACTGGCCAACAGAGCGCACAAAGAGCTGCAATGTAGTTATTTGTGCGTGTGCCAGATTACAAAACAACTGGAAGATGTCGAGTTTATAATGTGATTATTCTTTTTTTCAATTTAAATTTTTTTGCAATGGCCCGATCAGGACAGTGACTTGACTTTTTACTGGACCAGGGCCATCAGGCCAATGTTATTGTCGAGCCCTGCCTTGTATGCATGAGAGCGCTGCGTTTGTATACATTGATATAAATAAGGAAACATCAACATGTGTTTTCATTAAGCAATTATATAATCTCTTTGCACTGATGGTCTTTTCTAGCAAACATTTCGGCGATATTGTAGTGCTCAACATCTACGCTAAAATCCATGCCCTACCAACAGTGGGTGCTTGGAATGTACTAACATGCTCAACGATAGTAAGGAAGGACAGCTCAATTCAGGAGAAGGGAGGCCTCTGTTAGTGGAAACAGTACTGATGTTTTGGTCTCAAAAGTCAACAAAATATGGGGTATATGGAGTACAGTACTCAAACTACTCACTCAAAAGACCAATAACCTTGAGCAGTCACTAAGAGTTGTACATTTTTCCCCAGCCTTTATGGTATTTTACACTGGACTCATCCCATCAATACTATATTTCAAAGATGGCAAGCACCAAAGACAACGTAGTATCTTTTTAAGGTAAAGTCAATTTAATAAAAATGAGTCAAGGTGGAAGGAAATTGCAAACACTCTGGTTCTCAAGCATTGTCTTTGCAATTGGTCCCAGTTCAGAGCCCTGTGGCACCCTGGTGGAAAGAGCGAGACATACTTGTGGGATTTCTTCATGTTTGCTCCATCTGGGCCCTCTCCACAGTCATAGGCCTGGATAGTGAAGGTGTGCTCTTTTTGGAGTTCACAGTCCAGCTTGTCCTTGGCCCGAATGACTCCCTCTCCCGTAGACTTGTCCAGGACCACTGCCTCAAAGGGTACATTCTGTCCGTGGATCCTGAAGCCGCAAATCTCACCTAAACGTGTCAAGAATCGAAAACTGTTTGTTTAGAACAAGGAAAAGGTGGACAAGAATTTATTGAAATCTAAAATCATTAGTAATAAAACACACTTATATAAAAACACTTAAAGAATAACAGCCAAAGGTTTTGGCAGCCAGGGATTTGTATGTGGGGCAGGGAGAGGAGAGGAAGCCTGAGGTACTGTTGTACGGGTACTTGAGGAAAGGGGAAAGAGACGGAGGGGGAGTGGAGACATTTAGTATAATATTGGTCTGAGTGTTTGTCCAAGCCACTTGATCACATTGCATTCAGTCATGCAGGTTAAAACCAATAAATACGTGGACAGGCATTTCACAGGAGTACTTTACATTACAGCAATTAAAGTGATCAAACCAAACGAACAGTGCAAAGCCAATATCGGAGTACAGTCTTAAATCTGCATTTTCGATATGTCATGCTACATTACAGGGCTATTTTAGAAGAACAAAACAGAACGAGTGAACAGAGGAAAAAGAAAGCAAAGTCAACTTAAAATATTAAATTTTACAGTACATGTATCGTGAAAAGAATATGATAAAGTGGTCCGGCATCAATGGCATCAAAACCTAATACTGTGAAGAAAAGCAAAATTAAAAAAAAAAAAAAAAAAGTGTTGCTGTTATTATCAATGACAAGTAAATTTTTTTGTTGGGGGGTAGTCTTCCTGTGCAATTCTGCCTCTCGTCCAAACTATTTAGTAATGAATACAAAATAAAATTATAGAGGATCAAACCAGTACAATTGCAGTAGTAAAACAAAAGTACTGGATGAGAACTGGGATTAGAAATATCAACTTGCTTGACATCCACATCAAATGACAACTGCAGCCATGCTAATGATAGAGATTAGTGGTGGAGAATTAAAGTATTCTACTAAGGAAAAAATGCAACAACAGAAACCTTACAGCAGAGAGAGTTTGCATTAGTTAACAATCTCAGCGACTTTGCTTGGAAGACATGACAAATTGTCAAATTTCTGGTTATTCAGCGGAAATCAACTTCAATATAAAAAAGTCATACCTGCACATTTCTTTCAATTTGGCACCACAGATAAAGATTATGTTGGTATTCTGCTAATTAAACAAGTGCTATGACAAAAATGTAATAATGTAAAGATGGGTTACCTAAATAACAATGTCAATACCAATTTCAGTCACCAATTATTATATAATCAGATTGTATTGTCTTAAACAGTAAATTCAAAGCCAAATTTTTCATTTCAAGTATTTGTCTCAAATTGGTTGTGATGTATGTCTTAGTTGATTTTTAACGATGAATTAATCAAAATGACTAAGACATCTTCAAGACCAGCACCTTCCTTGTCCCTGATTGTGGCTGAAATTCTGTTAGGGTCTGCAAACTACAATGGATGTCTCATGCACAAATATTTCTTAGTACACTCTGCCCCACATCACACTTTTCATCCAGTTGTATTCTCCCCCCGAAAATGTGGGGTGAGAGAAAAGTAAAAGTTGAACAAAAACAAATGGGGAATAGATTACAGAGCATGGCAATATATTCTGTGTAAAAGTGTGGATGCTGTTTTGCATTAGTGGGTTAATAATAAAAAAAGTGAGCACAAGGCAAAGAAAAAGACCATCATCACCTTCTTTGGTGAAGGTCACCTCAAAACTTTCTACAAGAAGGGAGAGAAGATAAACCCATGTCAGTCAGAGGAAAGGTTAAAGTTCAAAGGTTATACAGACAGGGCAAATACTTTTGCCATATGGATATACATTCACAATGAGAGTTTGGATTTAAGATTGACGTGCAAACCAATACACCATCTAAAAAGCCCATTGCTCAGAAGAAAATAGGGACAGATCACAAAGAAAAACTAAAGAAAAATAGTCCACTGCCCAAAGATTTTCAATTTTGCCCATGACTCTTACTTAGAAGCAAAAACTTTCTAGAGTATTTCTGGTATAAAACAGGGGAAATTGGGAGGGGGCTCTTAGCTTACTAGCCAAAGATTTGGACACTGCAACAACAGGGTTAATCTCAGCAGACCTGTTCGACTGTTATATTATCTTACTACTTACCATAGTAGTAGTCTGAATAAAAACGTAGCTGATCAAAACTATGTTCTAAGTGACATTAAACTCTATTCACAAAAAAAGTGGTACTTCAAAACCAAATGCTAACATAAGTTCACAGCATACTTGGTCTGATTGTTTACAGCCATTCCTGGCCTCTCGTGGGGTGAGCTGTCCGTGTTGTTTTCACCAAGACAATTAGAAATGGATTTCCCATTAGGGGCTGCTGTTCAGGACCAGTCATGCGGTGGGAGCCATGAGCCTCCCCCCACAACATGCTCTCCTCATCACTAATGACCACCTTGCTGGGGCTCTGGAAATTCCACAGACAGATTACCCTGTGAATTAGCCCACAGCTCTGGCTGCAAGCACCAATATTCCATCCATGCACACTGTGTTTTAACTCAAGGCCTATAATACAAATGGCATTGATAGTGACTGTTGTAAGAATGGGTCAACTCCTGAACTGAGGGACACGTGCCAATATAAAATCCATAGTGGGGTAGTCAAAGGAATGTTCCGCAGATCAATCTATCACTTAACTGGGTCTGCGTTAGTCTGACTTCTATGTGTTTTTATCAGCATGTGAGAATATAAAATTCACCAAGGTTGTTTTACTGATTTCTTTTTTTATTCAATGCTTCTTAAAATGAAAAGCCATAGAGGCTCTGTTGTGCTAAAGCAGAACATTAAACCCTTCAATAGCAGAAGAAAACACAACAGGAGTATATTGGTAATGGTATCAGTGGCACACACATCAGATACCAACAAACCAGATAAATTAAACTGTCTGATTTCAAGCAAAATCTCTCTGCATCATACTCCAATATTTGTCCAAATATTGGAGTATGAATCAATGGCCACACTGAATCAATGGCCACACCAACTTTTTTGCAAAAATGGGAAGGAAGTGACATGCACAATTTTGTAGCACAAACATTTTATAAACATTTTGGTTATCAATGTTACAAATGTTGAATAGGTTCATCTGATGATCTGTTCAACCAATCATCTAAAAGATTAAACTATGGAAAAAACTGAGATTTATGGAGAAAAGGGGTACAATACTGTGTACCTGTTGGGAGTTTGTGGGGAAAAAGCAGACTTTTCAGTCTTCAGTTTTTCAGTCTGTGTGAAAAAACGTTGTTTTGTTCCTGAGCAAGGCATTTAACCCTAATTGCTCCCAAACCGTTAATGAAAATGAGAATGTTTTCTTAGTCAGACTTGCTTGGTAAATTAAATGTAAAAAAAAAACTCAGCTTAACCTGCTGTAACATGATCAGAATGCATAACCATCTTAACAGTGGCTAATACTTGGGTACAATGCACAGTATGTCAAGCTCTGCGCCTGATGTCGGAAACCGGAGAGAGATCTTGTTTCTTATTACTTCAAACAGTGGCTTAAAGCATCAAACAACTTGGTTTTATTGATATACCCATTTATGGAGAAAAAACTTACTTTTAAATTTCGACTAATTGAGTAGTCCAGAAATGATAGAAAAATACCTACTCAAAATCAAACACTTTACCTAGTCAGTGAATTTGTATCATTTCATCTATAACATCTGTAGAATGCTTTTTTGGTCTTAATTTTCCCTCAGCCTTAACACCATGGGGTTTTAATCCAGAAAATGTGACATTAACCTTAATGGTTCACAGCTGGAGGCCAATGGCAAGGTAATTGTTTATTCATTAGGGTAATTTCTTTCATCTGTGAAAAACTGTGAATTTAGTGCTTTCAAATGATTAAAGGGCCTGTAAACTCAACATCAAATCTTAGTAATGCTCATATGATGTTAACTAACTATCATCTTAATCACCCACCAATATATAAACTGATAATAACCCCAATAACAGCCAATAATTATAGGGAAATGCATTTTTTTAAAAACCTCCTCAGACAGTTTAGCTGACAAGTACATGCATTTTTTCCCGATTAATATGTATTGCACTTTGATGACACCCAAACAATTTTATGAAACCATTTTTTTAAAACATACCTTCACTAATAGCTGTGAATCAATGTGCAGTGCAAAACATGCCACAACGTTAAGTAGCCATTTTCCCACATCAGGGCTGTACCAGCAAACACTGCACATTACTAGTTAGTCATTTACAGATCCGGAAAAAATTAAGAGACCACTGCACCTTTTTCTTTCCTTTCCAAAAAAGTCGAAAAGGAAGGTTTAGAGTGAGGAACAGAAGGGTTCAAATTAAGAGACCACTGCAAATTGAACGCTTCTGTTCCTCACTCAAAACTTCCCTTTTCAACTTTTTTGGAAAGGAAATAAAAAGGTGCAGTGGTCTCTTAATTTTTTCCAGAGCTGTATATATAAAAATACTAAGAAAAACACTTCTAAAGTAACACAAACTATGTACAATCGTGACTCTGCTGACTGGCGGATCTTGTCGCCAAAGTAGTTAGAAGGAGAGAGCTACATCTCAAACAACTAGGATCGATCTGGCTAAGCCTATGGATAAACCTAATGGAAATTTGTAAAACGGTAAAAGAGAAATGGTCGCTGCACACCTTGCTTGTCGCTGTAAATTGCTGGCTAACTCTGAAGCTGAATTCAGATACACTGCTGGGTGTCAGATTACAAGCTGGATGTCAACTTGAATTTGCAGAATTATGCTCAATGAACAAAACATTTTAATTGGTGAGCAAAACCTATCTACATATACAGGTCCATGTTTTGATTCAGCCTACAAAATCACAGAAATTAAAAATGAAGAAATGCTTAGAGCAACATATCAAAATAGCAATGCTCGTTTATAATAACTTTTGTGGCAATTAGTCCACCTATCAACTAACAGATTTTTTTTTTTTTTAAAGGATTACAAAATTACGTTTACAAAACCAAAAACTAGGCCAGTCTCAAATATTACATGATCGCTTGATCACGATTATTCGACCCAACCGCGATCATTTTGGACAATATTTACATTCCACAATTGTCTCCATTCAATTACGGGAATTGCACCCAATTTTAGAAATGTCACAACAAGTAGAATGCGAATTAGTTGTCCAACAGCTGATCCTTTTGCACAATATTTAGATTCCACAATCATACATTTACAACAAATAAAATGCGAATTACGTGGGTCTCCAACAATTGGATCTCTCTCAAACGGGTACAGCAGAGCATTTGACAGATCTGGGATAGGGATAGCGTAGAAGAAAAATATATTCTTACCTGCATAACGAAGCGGAGCATCTTTGTCCAGGGCAATCAGTGGAGGGTCCAGCAGTACTTTGTCGTCATTTTCTGTTACAATGCCATGATACGTCGTCTCGATCCATGGTTTATGCTTATTCACTGTAGAGAGAGAGAGAAAATTTGCTCACATTAAAAAAAAAACATACAGGGTTTAGAAGCACCTGAACCAAAGTCAGCGCTAAACTCCTTATGGTGCAAAGTCAAAAAAGGTTCAGAACGCAAGAAAACAGAAACAGTGTTTCACCTACCATGTAACTGTGTAAGTTTCAACTAATCGACAATTTTAGACTGCACCTTGCATCCTGGGAATTTCTACCAAAGATAGAAGATACCAATGTGATATCTCCCCTAATATTTATTTATCCATCGGTTTCAGGCCAGAAAGGTCATTCAGTAACGTGAACATTTCACAATGGTCATGTCCACAAGTAACCTATAGCACTGTTTTACAGCTGTCTGTGGGATACATTTATGAATGTAAAATGCATTCCACCAATGCAGGACAGAAAGAAAAAAAACAGACGTGATAAATAGTAATTTCCTACCATTAAGTGCTAGATGAAACTCTTTTTCCTAAGTTAAAAGGCGTGGCCAAAAGAGACATGAGACAGTGGAGAAATACAAGTGCTGCAAGGACAGTCTACTTTTCAATAGACAGGCAAACATGGTAGACTGTTGTAGCATATTATTAAACTAAATGCTATTGGTTTTAATTTTGTAAAGCAGTTTGTGTAGCTAGAAGGCTGCTCACTGGTTAGCTACAGGGAAGCAAAAGGTGCCTGCGCAGTGTGTATGATCAGATGCAAAGTGAAGCCTGCCTCTCAGCCCAAACTCTTAGTATGTGACAGGTGCAGCATGAATGGTCTAGTTCAAGTGGAGTCAAAAGTCATGAAAATCCAGAATTAAGTTTCAGGCCGGGACTTGATTACTACAAACAGCATGTCAAGTTCTGCTAGTTCTACATGTTTGCAACATGAAGATATCCCTGAAGTTTCCATTTACTTTCACATCTGATGACATGGTCTGGTACCTGATTACATTAGTGATATGCTAAACCCATAAGGCACAGTTAGGCCTCTCAGATCAGCTGAAAAAGGACTTCTGGCTGTTCCGGAGTCTAGACAAAAACTAAAGGGTACCGGGCCTTTGCTACACGGACTCCTAGACTCTGGAACAGCCTACCACAGAATGTCAGAGATGCTAGGTCAGTGCATTCTTTTAAATCTTTCCTAAAAACTCATTTTTATAAGATGGCTTTCACTAAAATTTTATCATTGTGATTTTATGATATTTTGCTTAATCTTTTTACTTCCTTTATTTTTATTTTCTATTATTATTTTTATTTATTTATATTTCTATTTTTATTGTGTGTAAAGCACTTTATGTAAATGTACTAGAAAAGCACTATATAAATAAAGTAAATTTTATTATTATTATCTAAGTAATGTAACATAAGTTGCTATAACACAGATTAAAGCCACACTGCAAGTGGATGAGGTTTGACAGCAGTGTAATTGGGCCAATAATTCCTTCAGCCTGGGTCCCAGCAGAAACTGTGTGGACCAGCAGTCTGGCTCATTAGAGCTTTGTCCTGTAGTCTGTTGTCCCGGGATGCAGCCCCAGCTGCAGACAGGATTCACTTTTAGCTGGTGGTTGCAGAAAAAGTTGCGGTGAGTGTGGCAAGCTTGGTGTTGCTGATCTCATCACTGACAGAAATTAATATGGCTTGACAGAGACGGGCATGAAGCATAATGAGTAAGTTTAACAGCCATGTGTAGTCTGTTGGGATCTTGACAGAGATATAACCGATGCTTCGGTATGATCGGATGGGAAGGTAAAATGATCTACTGAATAAAGATTGAACTAGTTTAAAGTTCAAGTTCCAAGCCTCAGAAAAAGCTTGAATTATTTTGGTTGCATTCTGTTAATGGTAACATCAAAGGCCTGTTGTCCATAGCAGATAAACAAATACAATACAACTAGGGATGCACCGATATATCGGCCACCAATCGGTATTGGCCTATTACAGGCAAAAATAGAATAATCAATATTGCCTGACTGCTTTTAATTAAGCTGATTATTTCAGACCAGTTGTGCTTTTGTCTGAATAAGCGTTCAATATACTCCAGTCATTTTTGCAATAATAAATGTTTTGCACAAGTTATATGTACAATTGTTTTATTGTTATAATTTTTTCTCTTTCATTGCATTTCTTTTCTTTTTTGCAGAAGTCTAATTCCTAATTTACTAAATGTATATCCCGGCATTGTAATGTACAATTACAGAATAAGAATATGTATTAATTATCATGTAATGGTGTAATTGTTACAATTAGAAGTAATTTTTGGACTAGGCGAAACAAAATTCTCTGGTCTGATAAAAAACAAAATTGAACTCTTTGGCCTGAATGCCAAGCGTCACGCCTGGAGGAAACCAGGCACTGCTTATAACCCAGTTAAAACCATCCCTATGGTGAAGGATTGGGGTGGCAGCATAATTCTGTGGGGATGTTTTGCAGTGGCAAGGACTGGGAGACTTGTCAGCATCGAGGGAAAGATGAACAGAGCAATGTACTGCCAGATCCTTAATGAAAACCTTCTCCAGTGCACTCAGGACTTCAGACTGGTGTAAAGTTTCACCTTCTAACAACAGCCAAGACAATGCAGGAGTGGCTTTATGTGAATGTCCATGAGTGGCCAAGCCAGAGCCTGGACTTTAACCCAATCCAACATCCAGGCGTAAAAATCTGATATCAAGTTTGGAGGGGACAATTACATGATATTTTCTTTAAGAGCAATTCTTTAGGGGGACACCAAAAGTAGCGCTGTAATACTGTTTTAGTTTGCACTATCGGTTTGCGTGCTTGCTACTGTAGCTCTGCAAATTCAGCTATTGTGTGTGAACCCTACCAACATAAAATAAACTTACTGGATTAACCTCACGTTAGCTACGGTAGACAGACTTTCAGACGGTAGACATGAACACTGTCACCTTACCAGCTAAGGAACACTACATATATTGCATTGCAAGCTCTCATTGAATTCAAACAGCTGCAAACGCTGGTTGATGTTATTGTAGCTTGCTAGCAAACATCAGCTAACCGCTAGCTAACATAAAGTGTGACCTGTAATTCAATGCAGAGAAAATGAAGGCTGGTGATGGTTAGAAATGTGTTTTATTGTATTGAGTGGTAGAAGTAAAGGAATGTCTAACATATCCTTTGTTTGAACTACTTACTCAAAGTCAACCACCAACGACAGACTGTCAGATTCCCACACACGCACTGTACCTGCACGATGTGCCAGTGCTGAGGGCTGGGGGGGCAGTAGATCAAACCATTGTGAGGCAAAGGGCGGGGGATCGCAAATTTTTTTTACTTAAAAACGGACTATTAAGTGTCTATAATCAGCGCAAGTGCTTTCATTGCGTCTTATTAATATTACTGAAATTGCATAGTTATGTTTACAGTTAAATATTAGGGAGGACAAATCATAGTTTTCCCCAGGATGGGGATCGTGTGTGTCCCGTCCCCCCTCGGGATTTCAACCTATGCCAACATCTCTGGACAGACCTGAAAAGGAAGTTCCACATCCAACCTGACGGAACTTGAGAGGACCTGCAGAGAATGGGAGAAACTCCCAAAATACAGGTGTGTCAAGCTTGTGGCGTCATACCCAAGAAGACAAGGCTGTAATCACTGCCAAGGTGCTTCAAGACACTATTGAGTGAAGTGGTCTGAACACTTTAATGAATGTGATATTTCTGTTTTTTATATTTTATAAACATTTTTCAAAACCTGCTTATTCTTGGTCAATATGGGGTATTATGTGTAGATTGATGAGTAAAAATCTATAGTTTGACGGAGCAATGAGAATTTATACAAAAATGAGGAAAAAGCAACAGCATGTAATAAATACACTAACTTCTTTCCCAGGGGATATTTTCTCAGTAGTTGTCAAACTGGATTTCATATTCTATGATAGTAAAACTGGATTTTCCTATCATAGAATATTAAATGCACAGAAACATGAACAGAACTGAATAGAACTGATTCCCCATTCAAGTTAACTAATCATTAACTTGAATGGGGAATGTTGTATTTATAGTTTTCAATACATTTAATCCTATCTGAAAAGCTAAATCCAGGTAAGTAACTTTTATAGATAACTAGATAACATAGCATGTTTCTCCAGTTCGTTCTATCTACAAACAAAGGCCAAGTTTAACCAGTTGGTCCCCAGAATGCGCATTTTGGCAGATGAGATTATGATCACCAAACATACAACAGAGCACAATTATTGTTGATTCAGTGCATCAAGGAAATTGACCTGTAAACAATAACGATAAGCTTACAGCAAGACATGAATTTCACAATTTGCTTTCCTGTTAAGAGCTGAGAAGTGAGCAGGTCCACTTCAGACTGCAAAAAACTGAGTCATACACTGCCTGTTACTAGGGTGGAGTTCCTCTATAGAATAATGTTATGAGAGCATAATCCTCCAAAATGATGGTATCAATACTATGACCATCATACAATAACTATTTTACAATCCTAGACTGTAAAGCATATATTGGCCTTTAGTTAAATGTATTAATTATTGTCCCAAATACTACAACATTATTTAAGTTGATATTGAAATACTGTAGACTCAGAAATTCATTTACTTGGTCACCACAGGGACAGGCTACAATTAGATTTTGTCATTTTGAATTATAGAAAAAATAGGATACAAGGCAATTCTGTAGTAAGGTTAACCTGAGCATGAAAAAAATATTTGCAATAAACTACAATAAACAACTTCATTTTGCACATTTATGCCAATTTTGAGGTTCTTAAAAGTAAATAGAATTTTCAGATGACAACAATTATAAGGACATCTGGTTAAAAATTTTTCCATATATGAAACACATACTTTTGCACAACGTCACCTCCATAACGGAGTATGTCAGATCCGCAATGGCTGATATTCCTCTCAAAAGTAAATACGTTGTTTTTCTGTATGCAGCCAAGTCTTCTTCTGAAAGTGGCTATTAATATTTTACCCTATCAATGTAAGATTCATAGGCTTTTGACTATGTTTCTGTTTTCCCAAAAATGCCTGTCCATTTCCGTCACAACCATAACACCAGTTCTGCTAACCTGTTAGTGAGATTACTTACTATTTTGTAATTTTGTGTCTACGCATCCTCTGTACCCATCCTCTGTAAATTTTAAATCCATAACATTGGAATTGCCCTACTCCTTTTCACTGGTGGCCTCACTGAAACAGTAAGACAGTAATCACAACAAATAGTGTATAATATTTTGTTAACTAGTGATATAACACACATATTTGTAAATCATGCCACACATTGAGAGAAGGATCTGCAATAGGTAGCCATCAAGAAAGAACCATAGTGCAATGTGCCCCTATAGCACTGGTAAACAATGCTGTGTTCCTAACAAGTAGGATGAGGGAATATATCAAAAAATATATCAAAATCAAGGTTCTGCCACAAGCTGAGCTGATGTCATCTACTAAAGAAATTATCTTGATATTATTTTCAGCAGCTAAATGTAACAATTAATACATTATTCATTATTCACTGCTGAAGGCTAGAGAACATAGAGCTAAAAACAGCATCTAACAGCTGTATTTAGATAAAAGCAGATAGAGAGGAAAGATATGATTGTTGGTTTTGAAACTACAAGTTTTATTGGCAAAATGAATATACCCAAAATGCAAACTTAACTCTTATAAATAGGGTACTACTTGTTTCCTAAAATAGGGACAAAAGTAAGGTTTGTGCAGACAGCGGTTAGATAGGAATATGTGAACCGTTGCACCCCTACTAGTTCTGTATTTTGGGCCTCCTGTAGTAGGATCTATACATATTCTGTATGAAGTATGTTGTGTTTAATGTTTTCTGTGAACCCCATGAAGAATTTATACACTGCTTTTTGTTTTTTACCTCCCTGGTGTCAATCAGGAAAAATAAATAATATTTTTTGTCACTGGGACAACTTAAGGTAGTTGACACAGGCATCGATCTCTGCTTTGTGTCTTTTTATTTGACACTGACACTACTTGTCAATGACACTCAGTTTCTAAATGCATTCTATAGCTTCCCTCATAATGGCGCATGTTTCATCTTGAGATGATAGATGCTGCTGCTCCTAAGTTCTGTACATACTTGATTGTTAGAAAGGCATGCTTCCCAATTGCAACACAGTGCGAATGGTTTTCAACATCATTTTGTAGCGAATTGTTTTTTTCTGTCAAGAAACCGAAGCAGGGGTCGAAATTAACAGGGTCCCGTCATCCCGGGGATGATAAAAAATATTTCTGGGATGGTTCAACACAGACTTTGGGACGATTGCGGGACAATAGGCCAGAATAATACAAAATGCATTCAACAGTGGCTCCATATAAACATGTTTAAACACAAGGCCGATGAAATCATCATATTTTGCTTAGAAGTTCATTAACTATGAATAACAAAGTCACATTACAAGTGCTGCAATGCATTCATCGGGAAGATGGCATCGCATCGAGAGAACACCATTCTGAAATGTGCACTTGATGCGAGCGGTTTTTGTTATGTGACAGATGGATGTATTGACTACAGCTAAAGGTGAAAAATTAAGGAGGGAAGATGCAGCTATATGACTGTGCTTTACTGCCTTTGGACAGTACAATAAACGTTTTGTAGACCAAATAGGAAAGATGCAGGTTTCAATGGTAAATCAGAAAGTCTTCAAACCGCTTTTTTTCTATGGTCGGATTTTGGCTATGGTCTATAAGAAATAAGATAAGCTATGTAAAACGTTTAGTCATGAAACGATGCCTGGCTAGGCATCTTTATGTAATTATTTAGGATATGTAAATGAAGAATCATTATAAAAAAGAAAATCATTACATTATTGGGCATTTAGGCATATTAGAATGTGAATTTTGTCTGCAGACTGAGGTTGCGTGTTCTGGGAGTTGCTATTGTGATTCCAGGAGTTACTATGGCAATTTTGATCTAAATGACCAGCCTTAGTCTGAGCATAGCTAGCAAAAGTGAACTAACTTTGCTAGTTAGCTACACAAAACTGTTTACTAGCCGCCCAAGTGTTTGGTAGATACATTTGAGCTATGATCAGGTAACTACATATTTTGCTGGCTGATGTTATTCTTAGTTACTATAGGTTGAAAGAGTGGGTGAAGCAAAGAACGTGAAGTCTGCTTTTAGTACTAGGCTATATTGTGGTGTTATATTGTTTAATCGGGCGGCTAGTGGTGGAATAGAATATCTCAGCATCATCTCCATGGAATATTATGTTGTTTAAGTTAGAGTTCAATTCATAAATTAATTAATAATTAAACAAATTTGGTTTATGTAATGTCAACTGTCTGTGTCAGAAATAAACAAATTACTTAAAAAGTGTTGCAAATGACCAAAACCCATGCTGGTATTTCAAAATGTAAATAAAACAAGTAAACAAGTTCTAATTTTGGGACGAGTCAAGTTCAGTTTGGGACGGTTGAAATTGCACTTCAGGATGGTGTCGGGACAGTGAGGAAAAAAGTTAGTTGTGAGCCCTGAACCAAACTCTACGCCCTTTTATCAATGATTGTTCAACTTTGGTATTGACGTGATTTTCTTCCTCTTAGTAACATTGTGTGAAAGTAAACATTGTGCATTCATTGATTCAACGTGGATGCTGATTATGGAAAGCTGTTTGGGTGTTTGCATCTCAAAATTACCACATTTATAACACTATTTGACGTGTCATATAAGAAAGATTATGGAACTATCAGGAAAACAATGACCAGCAACTGCAGTCCTTTTAAATTTTCTTAGCAATAACTTTGATTAATGTGACCACATTAAGTAGGTGGCTCTATTAAAAAAACTGAAACTGAAAATAACTTTATAAATAAGATCTAAAATGGACAAAACAAGCTAGCACGTTCCACAAAGCTAACTAACATTGTTATTGCACCTGGCCTCATACTTTTTGTTAGGGAAGGACAACATTTGCATCCATCAGCTAGCTTTTTTTCCAACATTCCCAGCTAAACAGACAATATCCAGGACCTTACTAGAGCCTCTTTTATTAGGGAAGACATTGTTTACAGCCACCAGCTAGTTAGCATTTTAGTTCATTTTTTCAGTCAGCTGTCCTACATAATAGCACAGGTACCTTTAGCATACGCATTACAAGAGATAGTGCAACTACCATACTGTAGCATCGATGGGACTTACAGTTCTAGTTCTGTTGGATTTTTTAATTAATGGTCTCAAGTAGCTTGCTACAGAAAATGATAAATGTTGCACAGAACGTATGTGTAATAACAAAGCTTTACGTCAAAAAGCTTTATTACTGTATATAATTAGCAGATTGCGATGTTGTGTAACTTTTGTCTACAAAAAAGTCTACTACTATTTTAGGCTATTACTACTATTTTAGTAGTAGTAATAGCCTACTACTATTTCTGCCTTTCAATGTTAGCGTACTAAATTCAGTTAGATAGCTAGCTTCGTTTAGCATACTCTTTCTAAAATAGTCATTTCTACAATTAAATTATTATATTTGTATGTACATACAATACATATATATTACAATGTAAAATCATAATTAACTGTTATCATAGGACATATAAATGAATATACATCTGCACTGTATTTAAAGTACTATTCTGTTTCTTCATACATTGGTTACCATAGCCATTTTGTACTCTTAAATTAACAAATTGTTGAAAACAATTTCAAATGGATTTGTTTGTAAATATTCTGAAAAGGACAGCCGTTACATTATGCTATACATGTTAATTATTTATATGATATTAAGGAAATACAACTGTTATAACTTAAAATTTACCATATGTTTCTATTGTAGTTGGTTTAGAACTGGTCCCAGGTAAGATGGCTACCAAATTGCTTCATTCTGATGTATAGGGGCTCTAATACCTCAGCCTATCTAGTGTTCTATTATCTATGATAACCACTACATAAAAAACAATGTCCATGTCAGTGGCGTCGTTAGCCCTGGGCGTCCGGGGCTATAGTCTCGATCTTTTATGAATAGCCCCGGATCTCACACGGACCAAAAAAATAAAAATAAATAAAATGCCACTGATCTATTCATCTATAATTCCGATCGCGCATTATGACAATGTAGACGTGTAGGCCGCTAGCGTGTACATCGAAATTTTCCGCATGTATATTCAGAACCTTGTACTTTCTGTCCCCGGCGGGGCAGGGGGGTGGGCTAAGCCCCGAATGTATTGTGATCCTAACGACGCCTCTGGTCCACGTTAAAGAATTACATGACAATGTTCGTATTCAAGTGCTGATTGGTCAATAAACGTGTTTGACGCCCTAAATACTGTAATTTAACTTGCTAATTTTGAAACCCAAAGACCCATAGCTGTCAGCTTTAATATTTGTTTTCAAATTTTTGCACAGGCCTTTAAATACTACAACTGTCATACTTTGCTAATAGTTTTCTGTTCGTTTTTACACTTCTTCCAATGTTTTGACGATGGAGGAAGCCCACTTCTTTCAAATTAATTCTTAATCGTTTAGTTCATTGAGGAATAAGGAGTGGTCTTGTTTTGAGTGCACTCACCTTTGCTCACAGAAAGCATGCTTGTGTGTTTACATTAAAACAGAAAAGGAAACACTAACGTGTGTTTTTAGTTGCTCATTATAGTATCTATTTCCAATGTTGGTCTTCTCCAGACAATATTTTTGTAACAACGTAGCGCTTTATATTGCCGCAAAAACCTATGACCAAGCCTACCGCGACAGAAGCGGTACGCGCAAACCCATATAGTGGCATTTTTATAGCCGTACCATATAGCGCCCATTCTGTCCAGCCCTAACCTAAAACAAATTTTGCACATGGATTCTTTACTCCATGAAGTTATATCTTCAATAAGAGGGGACAAATGTCACCTTGTGACGTAACTCTCGCACTAGCGAGACATCACTCCCTGTGTGAGGGAGCTATGAATAGAGAGAACAATATGAATAGAGAGAACAATTTTCTGTTTTTGTCTTGGTGTAGAGTTTTTTTGATAATTCAGATTAAATAGTTTTTATCCAGGACATATATGTTTTTTATGGAGAATAGTTAATGACCATCTGCACATTAGGTGACGGCGATACACCTAGTGTTTTGGTGTAGTCTGCTAATAAACCCTAGAGGAAAAAAACAGGACAAGACATACGACCGCAGGACTTCCAACAAGACTGAGTTGGCAAATAAAGGAAACATTACGCATAGAAATTGGATAGCTTAGATAGTATTCTAATTATGCAAACAACTCAACCATTAAAAATAATAAAGACAACATCCTGAAAAAAAATTTTGATTTTTTTTTTAGAAAACACTATTTGCAATAAAATAAAATACAGGTGTGATAAAACATTATACAATTTTAACATTGAATCGCTTCCAATTAAATGTAAGGTGGTACTGTTAGTGGTGGTAAATGTAGGTTCAACTTCTGGGTCCACATATCAAAATGTACAGAAGAGCCGAAGCAGAGGGTGGTGCCGCACAACACTCCATCCTTGCGATAGACTACAGTCTAAGGGCTAACACCGGCATTCTTTTAATTTAACAAACGTCAGCTAGGCGTCTATTACTTATCACCGGAATATGTCCCTTGACAATTATTGGAAACGAGCATCACCAAGCTTACTCCGTGCATTTTTAAGACAATTTAAAGTGAATAACTTAGCAAGCTAGTTATTTCATCTGTAGCCTAATAAACTGCTTGCTTTTCCGAGTCCGTGGGAGGACCTAGGCAAGGGACATAATCATCGCGTGACTCCCAGTTTATGTAGCTAGATAGGTCTGATAGTTATTCTATCCACATTTATGCATAATGGCATTTCCACTGCCAAATCTCGCATAATTAATTTTAAAGATAATTATTTTAACCTTACCACATTGCCCAACGAACAAAAAGTACTGGACGTCGACATACATATTTTAACAACAGTGACACGTCATGTTTCCATTATACCTATCCTGATTTTCTTATACGACATGACCCGCATAAAAAAAAAACTTGATTAAAACGTGGTTGCAGAGAGGAGGATATCTTATTTTAAATAAAGAGCGTCACTATTTGGACACCATCAGTGGTCTATCTAGGGCTGAACAGGTTGACCAGATACATCCCTTAGGAATGTCATCTCATCTGGGTTTGAGGTGTGTGCTATTATTGGCTAATAGACTAACTGTATGCAAGGAGTAGATACCTTACATTTCATTACATGGATGTTCGTTCGCCAAAACATATACACACAGACAATACAGCAGGATAAATCCTCGTCTTTGGCTTACCTTTAGCTGCCTCCACCGCACATAATACTCCGAGAACAAGTCCGACAACGGATGCAAAATGTTTGTGCTTTCGTAACTGCATCCCGAATACGAATTAAAACACGTGAAAATAAAACCACCTTCTTATATGGTCGCCTATAATAAAATATAGGCTATGTCTCCCAAGAAAAAATCCTGAAGATGTTTTGGGCAATCGTGACAGTCATAAAATGGCCGCCGCCAGCACCGTTCTGCTATTCCGTTCAATCGCTGCTCTCTCGCAGTTTTGCAGCCGTATCCAACTGGACCTATGGCTAGTGACGTCAATACTGTTATTGTGAGAGTGCTATCAGCTAGTTTAGCAGACGGCCATACGCCTTCCATTGGTAGGATGGAGTACGATGCAGAGACACACAGGATGACTAAGACCACATTGAGGAGATGCATTGTTGAGGCTTTGGAATGATATGCGTGTTTACGTACACACCCGTTTTATAGCTGAGGGACCAAAATGTATTTCTATTTAATGTTTTCCCTAACCCTAAAATGAACCCTAATTTTTTTTAAATGTTTTTTCTTCTTGCTTTATTGGACAGGAAACGCAGGATTGTAGAGACTTTCTGCTAAGCGGTGGGCCGGATTCATACCCATACCGCAGCAGAAAATGTGTACTGGGAGGCAACGTTTGGAAGTGCTGGACCACTTTAGGCACCTATGCAGACCTTACAAATCCTCATCCTAAACCAAACTTTAACGTCTTCTTAGCCTAATTACTTACCCCCTATAAGTAACCATAACACCAATCTTAACCCAAATCCTAAAAGAACCTATTTTTTACAAGGACCAGCAATATGTCCTCACTGATTTGCCACAGGTAAATATACTTGAGAGGACCTCTGGTTCTCACTAGTAACGCACACACAAAGGACAGCAGGAATGCCTAGTTAGAGCATCTGATGAGTAATCAAAAGATATCTAGATTGAATGTCTGAGCCAGCAAAGTAGAAACCGAAGCAAAGCAGCAAACTCAAATTTCTGCTGAAAATTAGAATGTGTTCTAAGTTATACTTACCTAATAAAAATCAGGGGAAAAACCAATAGTAATAAAAAAAACATATGGTGGCTAATAGCCAATTGGTTTGGTGTGTTAGGTCGGAAACAAGACCGGATGACTGCTAGATCAAATCCCTGAGTTAAGAAAATGAAACAAATTTGTAGTTTTGTACTTCTGCAATGCAGTTAACCCTACTTTCTTAATGTGGTAGCTGCACAAAAGTTACATATTGGTTATTCCTTGTGTGAAATTCATAACTGAAATACTTGAATACATATGTAAATGCATAAACAGGTCTGAGTTGTATCCCAACTAGCAAAAGTTCTTTTTTGTTAGGCCGAGGGAATCTTCCCTATGATGCACCAATGTTCTCAAAATGTTCCAATGAATAGTTTACTACAAGTTTTTAGGATATCTTTGGGGTGTTGTGTGAACATTCAAGGAATGTTCTGGGAATGTTCTCTGAAGGTTACAAAGTTGTGAACATTCTGAGAACGTTTTCTGAATGTTCCCAAAAGGTTTCCATCGATGGTTCTCTCTTAGCGAATGTCACTGACTGAGTTAAAATGCATTGTGGTTACGCAGACTGCCACCCAGTCGACTGGGTAAGTATCGAACCTGACCAAGGACAAGGGTAATTAGCTGAGGCCAAGCTGGCTACATAAGCATAAAAAGCTACATACAGTGAACCAAGAAAACAAGCCAAAAGAAAAATACAGCTGCATCTGCTGAACTGTCTGCGGAGGCAGGAAATTCACCACAAATCTGGTCATGTTTTCAGGCCTTTGAAATGCAGAGCTAAAATCCACTTGGATGGAACGCTGTTTGGGTCTTTTTGGGTCTCAAAATTAACCTGTTAAATAACACTATTTAACAAGCTGAATACTCCTATTCAGGCCAGCTGACAGTCTTGCCTGGGCCCAGGATGAGATAATCTTAGATGGGCCCTTTAATGTCAACCCAGTGTCTGTTCTGGGCCCCCTCCTACCCTGGGCCCGGGACAACAGACCCGTTTGTCCCCCCCTATCGGCGGGCCTCCTCCTATTAACAAATCAGGACTTGAATATGAACTATCATGACTTAATTCTTTACATGTACATTCTTTTTTTGCGCATAGGGATTAAACTGTTATTTGTAATGTCTGTCACAGTGATTCATTGATATGTAATGATACTAGGGCAGTTGGGATACAGACCTGTCAGGCAGCCTACAGTACTTCAGTCATGGCTAGAAAGGAGGGTTGAAATTCACATTACCTTCTTCAAGGTAGCTGGGAATTATTATCACTTTTTGAGAAAACCCTAATGTGCTTTACATACTAAGAACTGAATGTTCACTTCATCCTCCACCAATGTGTAACAACAACTTGATGCAGATGAGGATGCTTTCAACTGAGCGTTTAGTAAAATAGAGAGAATACAATGTCAAAATACTTTATGTTTCCATTTTTTTATTATTTAATGGTGACCAAATCCTTTTATTAATGTTTATCAAAATTTGATATTCCATGAGAAACAATGTTTTAAACATATCTTTACTATTTAATTTCAAGCACTTGCTTATTTAATTAAGATTTTTTAAGATTATTAGACATGACTTACTGTCGTCAAGTGCGGGGTCATTCAGTAAATCCAAACTTCTGCCATCCACTTCACATTACTCAAAGTTGTGACAACAGTACTGAAGATACATTGCAATATGAATGTCAGACTTTTTTGTCACTTTCCATGAAAACAAAAACGTTAAAAAACATTTTTGAAGCTATAGATAGCAAGTAATGATGATAGCTGGAGAACAAGCTAGCTAAGCTAGCAAAGATAATGCAACAAAATATTCATACACAACCCATAACAAATGGGTATAACCCCCCTCTAACATTTTTATATAATGTCCCCAATGGATAAGCGTGTCAAATCTTTTGACTGATTCTATTCATAGTTATTGTAGTTCTTGTAAGTTTCTTTAACTCATTACCTGTAATAATTGTAGTATTGGTAATTAGATAAACTGCCTGGCACCAATATCGTAAACTGCTACTGTGAACTATAGTGACCAAGGTGTCACATCATTTTATTGTAAAGATAAAACAGAGAGTTACTTAGGAAGTTAGGCGCACTTACCATACATGCACTTAATTTCCTTGCTCCCTTTTTGAGCAGTTCTACTGGCACAAAGTAATCCATGGATATAACGTTGTCAGAACATACACATAAAAACTCTTATATTCAGCTAAAAATAATGTTATTTCAATAGATTATTTAAACTTCGCAATACCATCTTATTCTAGTTTTCCAAAAATAGTTATGTTCCCTAAAGTTTCTCTTTTTTATATAAAAACACTTTCCCGTGAAACCAATTTTTCTAAGAACCAAGAAAGAACATTTAGGGAATGTGACGGGGACATTCATTGCTTGGTGAATCAAAATAGGAAATAAAAGAAAACATTATTCACAAAATTCCTAGACAATCTTTAACTGCATTTTAGAAGCAAGCACGACAAACGATTCTGCTAAACAACCTGTAAATACAGCTAACAACGTTAGAGTTGATTTTTGAGTTGCTCTGTCAAAAACTCAAGAAATACATTGGCTTGGTTGTCTCTATTCCTTTCTGGTATCTTTCATATAGAAGTCTGCATATACACCTCATCATGGTCAAACTGGCAGCATTCAGGCTTGGTGTGAATGGGGTATGAGAGATTGCTTTACCACTCAAACCATCCTCCTCCTCCATGGACCTCTACTTAAGAGTTCTTAATGTCTCAGATGAACAAGAGAAAACATACCAATGGTTTATAAACCATTCACCAAAATAATTTCTGCCAATAATCATGACATCTTTGAGAAAAATTTGTATATATTGATAGATTCTACCTAAATAAAAACATCTCTAATTTTGAGTGTAAGATGCATAAAAATCAACAATGATTTTAATTTTTTTTTATCAAGTGCTCCTATAATGTATATATTGATAGATTCTACCTAAATAAAAAAAAACTCTACTTTTAAGTGTAAGATCAAGCAACAAAGATTTTAAAATTTTTATCAAGTGCTCCTATAATTCTGGAGGGGACTGTATTTGCCTTATTTTTCTTGCATCACTGGTGAGAAAAAGAAGAGTCCAAGTGCCGGGTTTCACTGGGTATGCATATATGCTTACGCATTTATACGCAGATGAACGAAAGAAAAACTTTAGCCAATATAAACTGCATATCTATAGGCCACATTTATGTAATTTGTAATACATTGTTTTCGCTTTACTGATAAACCATTTTCTTTCTTGTAACCTTTCTTAGACATTTATGTTAACATTTTCATATTTTGTTCTCTGTTGAACAACTGAAAACAATGGTGATTTTGCAGATACTGAGTACATCTTGCACAATATCCTTTGTATAGACCAATGACACAGATGGTTTTCTATTTGCTTCTACCCCCTCCCCCACCCCAGAAGAGAGAGAGAGAGCTGACTCTCACACTGCATAACCTTCATCAAAGTCACAACATTGATCCATGTCATCCAGGAGTCAACTACTGCATCCCAAACGCCACTCTATTCCCTTCATAATGCAATTCTTCTGACCAGGGACCAAGGCACTCTGGTCCAAAGTACCGCACTATATATAGGGAGTGGAATGCCATTTGGGAAGGGATCACAGGACTCAGTTTAAAAGTAGTGAACTATATTGGGATAGAATGCCATGTGGAAAACAACCCTAGTCTGATCCCTGAAGGGCCCTAATCACGACAACCTCACCTCACATGACTTGTGTAAGTTTTCAATTATAACATTCACAATATGGTGTGAGCAGGAGTAAAACTGGGACCACGAATTGTATGAGATGGATTCTTGATTGAGCATGTAAAAATGCCTTCAATGCAATCCTCCCAATCTGAAGTAAGTATATCAGAGTCCTGTTCCTCCTCCCATTTAGCTTTGAAATATTCTGTGGAAGGAGGGTTGGCTGATTGAAAAGTGTCATACAGAGGGGATCTAAGTTGGTGTGATGTTGGGCATATTTTGAAGCACCCAGTAAAGACAGAGGCTCTTGCATTTTTTTTTTTTTGCTGGAGTTGTTAACATGAATAGTATGTAATCTTCAACAATCTGAAGAAATTATTTCAAGGGAGGTTATATCTTTCATTCAGTTAATCAAAGATAGCAAAAGTCCCTTCTATGTATAGATTCTCTACGATGTGCATATCCATTTCTCTCCAGCAATTCATAAGCAATGTCTGGTTAAAAAGGACAAAGAAAGCGTTCCTCATTAGAAAGGGTTCCACAGCAGGACTGAAAGTGGTCTAAGGTCAATTTGCAGTAAAATATTATAGTAAAATATAATATTTAGGAGAGTTACACCTCCCTAAATATTATATTTTAATTGGTGTGGAGCTGAGGTCGAGTGGTAACAATCCAGACTCCAAGAACATACAGTATATGGCTTCCCGCCAAGAAAATGGGGCTTTCTTTATTGTGCGTTTGCATTTGCACACAAAGTTTAGAATTAATCAATATGAGAATTTGCTTGAGAATGTTCGTATATTTGCTCAAATGCATAACCATGCGTACTCACAATTCCATGTGGTGAAATAAGGGAACTGCTTCTCAAATGTAGATTAGTTAATGTTGAAAATATATATTTTAATGAAATATAACAACAAAATAATGTTTTGATTTCATTGTTTTTCCATTGTTAATACATCCAACATTCTTAAACAGGCTAGTTTTTCCATATAATTTCTACATGTAATAGATTCTACAACAGGATCAGTAGCATGTTTTATATGCAATCCTCTAGGTCAGTGTTTGGCTAACAACTGTTTTTCACATGCAGGAAAAATAGAGATGCAGTCAGAATTAGAAACAAAAAAGGCATGTTTATAATAGGTAGTTGGCTAATAAACTCATATGAGTGATTTATTTGATTTAATAATTTGTGTAAATAACTGACAGCAATGAGTTTTAAAACAGAATCACTGGCATGATTCATCTCAAGTCCTTCATGTGCAATTAATTGATTATTTAATGTTATGAACACAGCTCTGTATACATAATACACAAGTTCTATTTTGCATGTAGTCAACTATAGAATATGTGATCATCAGCAGATGCAGCCATAACTTAAAGTAATTTTGAATGTATTAAGAAATACTCTTGATTTATAATCCTAACGGTCACATACAGTGGATATAAAAAGTCTACACACCCCTGTTAAAATGCTAGGTTCTTGTGATGTAAAAGAATGAGACAAAGATAAATAATGTCAGAACTTTTTCCACCTTTAATGTGACCTATAATGTGAACAATTCAATTGAAAAACAAACTGAAATCTTTGAGGGGGAAAAATAAAAAACTCACAATAACCTGGTTGCATAAGTGTGCACACCCTTAAACTAATACTTTGTTGAAGCACCTTTTGATTTTATGACAGCACTCAGTCTTTTTGGGTAGGAGTCTATTAGCATGGCACATCTTGACATGGCAATATTTGCCCACTCTTCTTTGCAGAAGCACTCCAAATCTGTCAGATTGCGAGGACATCTCCTGTGCACAGCCCTCTTCAGATCACCCCACAGATGTTCAATTGGATTCAGGTCTGGGCTCTGGCTGGGCCATTCCAAAACGTTAATCTTCTTCTGGTGAAGCCTGCTTTTGTGGATTTGGATGTGTGCTTTGGGTCATTATCATGTTGAAAGGTGAACTTCCTCTTCATCTTCAGCTTTCTAATGGACGCCTGAAGGTTTTGTGCCAAAATTGCCTGGTATTTGAAACTGTTCATAATTCCCTCCACCCTGACAAAGGCCCAGGTTCCAGCTGAAGAAAAACAGCCCCAAAGCATGATGCTGCTACCACCATGCTTCTCTGTGGGTATGGTGTTCTTTGGGTGATGTGCAGTGTTGTTTTTGCACCAAACATACCCTTTGGAATTATGGCCAAAAAGTTCAACCTTGGTTTCATCAGTCCATAACACATTTTCCCACGTGCTTTTGGGGGAACTTGATGTTTGTCTTTACAAACTTCAGCCGGGCTTGGATGTTTTTCTTTGTAAGAAAAGGCTTCCGTCTTGCCACCCTACCCCATAGCCCATTCATATGAAAAATAGGGGAGATTGCTGTCACATGTAGAACACAGCCAGTACTTGCCAGAAATTCCTGCAGTTCCTTTAATGTTGCTTTAAAGCCTCTTGGAAGCCTCCCTGACCAGTTTTCTTCTCGTCTTTTCAT
>JACXGI010002789.1:0-16883 GCA_016801175.1 Esox masquinongy | reverse complement strand
GAAAATGTCAGGAAAATCCTACTAGAACAGCTGAACTTTATTTGTGATTAATCAGAGTCACTTTAAATGATGGCAGGTGTGTAATGACTTCTATTGAACATGAGTTTGAATGTGATTGGTTAATTCTGAACACAGCCACATCCCCAGTTATAAGAGGGTGTGCACACTTATGCAACCAGGTTATTGTGAGGTTTTTATTTTTCATTTTTCCCCCTCGAAGATTTCAGTTTGTTTTTCAATTGAATTGTTCGCATTTTAGGTCACATTAAAAGTGGAAAAAGTTCTGACATGATTTATCTTTGTCTTTTACATCACAAGAACCTGGCATTTTAACAGGGGTGTGTAGACTTTTTATATCCACTGTATGTACATGGTTTAAACAACATCTTTTTAAGTCTTGGTCACAAATGGCATTAATAATCATGTTATGCCATGAGTTTCTATTGTATGTAGAATCAGTACTCAAGTTTACAGTTTATTGTCCGCGGTCCTGCTTCCTCTCAGCATTACTGAGTCAAATCAGAATATTTTGCCATCTGCAAAATATTCTACACCGCAAGGTGTAAACCACTAGTCAGCCTTAAAAAGAGGATGGCCATTTTATAGCATATTGAAAGTACCTAAATGAGCCCAGAGAGCTCTGGAAAAATCCGGGACAAATATGAAAGTGTACTAGTGATGGCCAAAATATGGAGAAAAAAAATTCTGCCCAAGATTTACAGCATAGCACCTAATTTCTGAAATTGAATGTCTTATAGCAGTGTAATGGTTTGGGCGTATATGGCTGCCGCTAGAACTGGCTTACTTGTTTTCATTGGTGATGAACTGATGAACAGCAGCAGCAGAATTAAAGGTGCCTTATGCAGCATTTAACATTTAATATATCCGATAATAACCGTTACATACCATCAGTTAACGTTAAAAAACAGCCTCTGGCAGAGTGTCAGGGCTGACACTATCCCCAGTGCCATGGTTGCAAGTAAAACGTAGAAGGCCAGGACGTTTGTAGGCGTATACTTCCTTGAAGTTGTGTGAGGTGAAGGCCAATTACAAGCTTTGTTTGGGTTCATGTAGCCTACACTGAACGCTCCAGAAACGAAAATATACGGAACGTGAGCATAAGAGGGTAAATTTTGCATTTGATGGCAAGAGCTGATGTTTGTGTGAACAGTGATGCAGAGTTGGCTACCTTTCTACTTGAAAAGTACTTGCCTCATTTAGCTAGTTGGCTAGTTAGTCAAGGAAATGTATGTGTAAGTTACTTGATGATGACGGAGAAACAGTAATACTACGTAGCAAATCATTCGATGTTCTTGTTTATTCTAGTTGTATGAGCGCAGTGTTATGAACCCTGTGGCTCTAGCAGTCTAGGGTGGATGGTACAGAGACCCGTAACATAAACCTCATGCAAAGTGATGTAGTGTACAGGAACAGTGAGAAAAAACGACACAGACAACCAAAGCTACCGTCAAACATAAAACATTTATTATAAACACACGGTGAAGGGAAAAGGGAAAAGGGGCTGAGCTGGACCCAAGAAATGAAATAATATAGTCCAAACACCCCTAAACTGAACTTGCCTGCCTCAAAAACCGCTTAGCTGACTACTAACCAATACAAAAATACATTGGGTGGTCCGCTCAGTTCTAACTAGTGTTTTTAGACAAAGTTTTCCTACGGGTTGTGTGTGCCCAAGGGCGACTTGTTAAAAAAAAAACTTTTCCCAGGGACACAGGGACAAACAAAAAGGACTAAACAGAAAACAGCAAACAATTGACTAGACAACACCAAACAAAACACCACAGCAATACATACTTACATGAAACAGGACAAAGTGAGATGTACAGTATCTCACAAAAGTGAGTACACCCCTCACATTTTTGTAAATATTTGATTATATCTTTTCATGTGACAACACTGAAGAAATGACACTTTGCTACAATGTAAAGTAGTGAGTGTACAGCTTGTATAACAATGTGAATTTGCTGTCCCCTCAAAATAATTCAACACACAGCCATTAATGTCTAAACCGCTGACAACAAAAGTGAGTACACCCCTAAGTGAAAATGTCCAAATTGGGACCAAAGTGTCAATATTTTGTGTGGCCACCGTTATTTTCCAGCACTGCCTTAACCCTCTTGGGCATGGAGTTCATCAGAGCTCCACAGGTTGCCACTGGAGTCCTCTTCCACACCTCCATGACGACATCACAGAGCTGGTGGATGTTAGAGACCTTGCGCTCCTCCACCTTCCATTTGAGGATGCCTCATAGATGCTCAGTAGGGTTTAGGTCTAGAGACATGCTTGGCCAGTCCATCACCTTTACCCTCAGCTTCTTTAGCAAGGCAGTGGTTGTCTTGGAGGTGTGTTTGGGGTTGTTATCATGTTGGAATACTGCCCTGCGGCCCAGTCTCCGAAGGGAGGGGATCATGCTCTGCTTCAGTATGTCACAGTACATGTTGGCATTCATGGTTCCCTCAATGAACTGTAGCTCCCTAGTGCCGGCAGCACTCATGCAACCCCAGACCATGACACTCCCACCAACATGCTTGACTGTAGGCAAGACACACTTGTCTTTGTACTCCTCACCTGGTTGCCGCCATACAGGCTTGACACCATCTGAGCCAAATACGTTTATCTTGGGCTCATCAGACCACAGGACATGGTTCCAGTAATCCATGTCCTTAGTCTGCTTGTCTTCAGCAAACTGTTTGCGGCCTTTCTTGTGCATCATCTTTAGAAGAGACTTCCTTCTGGGACGACAGCCATGCAGACCAATTTGATGCAGTGTGCGGTGTATGGTCTGAGCACTGACAGGCTGACCCTCCACCCCTTCAACCTCTGCAGCAATGCTGGCAGCACTCATAGGTCTATTTCCCAAAGACAACCTCTGGATATGACGCTGAGCACGTGCACTCAACTTCTTTGGTCGACCATGGCGAGGCCTGTGCTGAGTGGAACCTGTCCTGTTAAACCGCTGTATGGTCTTGGCCACCGTGCTGCAGCTCAGTTTCAGGGTCTTGGCAATCTTCTTATAGCCTAGGCCATCTTTATGTATAGCAACAATTCTTTTTTTCAGATCCTCAGAGAGTTCTTTGCCATGAGGTGCCATGTTGAACTTCCAGTGACCAGTATGAGAGAGTGTGAGAGCGATAACACCAAATTTAAAACACCTGCTCCCCATTCACACCTGAGACCTTGTAACATTAACGGGTCACATGACACCGGGGAGGGAAAATGGCTAATTGGGCCCAATTTGGACATTTTCACTTAGGGGTGTACTCACTTTTGTTGCCAGCGGTTTAGACATTAATGGCTGTTGAGTTATTTTGAGGGGACAGCAAATTTACACTGTTATACAAGCTGTACACTCACTACTTTACATTGTAGCAAAGTGTCATTTTCTCAGTGTTGGCACATGAAAAGATATAATCAAATATTTGTAAAAATGTGAGGGGTGTACTCACTTTTGTGAGATACTGTATGTGCTAAACTAAGTGATATATGAATGAACAAAGTGTCTGTCTATCAAAAAAATGTAAGTATCTCAAGAGTGTCTATGTCCATGTGGGGTAAAGCAAAAGAGTCTCTCTGGGAGAACCAACTGACTGGGTTTTTAAACCAGGGATGTGTGATGCGATTGGGTAATGGAAAAAGGAACAGGTGGTGCAATTAGGAGGGGTGTCCACTGATTGGTCCACCTCAGCAGTCAGGCGATGCACTCAGGACGACCAGGTGGGAAACACCAACGAGCACAATCAGGAACATAAGGGACACCTGGGGAAACAGCAGGAGGAGAAAAACACAAACGCACATACAGGGCACCTGCATGCGTAACATGCAGATACGTTTTAGGAAAGTTTCTCCAAAATTTTCGGTTGAGACAATAAGCTAACGAGTTAAGTTGTGTCCGAGCAGACACTCCTTGATTCCATTTCTTGCTGGAAAATAGTGTTACAACCTGGTGTTCTCTGCAAAATGTTTTTAAAAAGCATGCATTGTGGGTTGTTTGACTGAACCTTATGCATAAGCGAATATTACTCGGAAGAAGCAATTATTTTGCCTTTTAGCTAGATTTAGGCTTGTGCAAACTGGTCGAAGTGTTCACATTATTGTTCCAAATAGCGCTAACTAGCACAGTTATGGTTTCATGTTCGCTAGATAGCCATCAACGAGTCTCTGAATTATGGCAATGCATCTAACGCAATAGATAGCCCAGATTATGTTTTGATTGGTTTAGCTGTTTACTTTGTTTATTCTGTGTTCTGTAGTTGTGGCAAAGGCCCATCAACTTTAATCACATTTGAAACGAAAGTCTGTGTTCATTGTTCCAGCATCGATGGTTAGAAGTGACACTGCTTCAAACAGATCAGTATGCTTATAGTTTGTAATGACAATGTCAGATCCTAATGGAGTTAGAGAACCGATATCCAACTCACTGCCGATAGGTGTCGTTAAGTTGCATAAGGCACCTTTAATTCTAAATTTCACAGAAACAGCTTGTCTGCTACAAGCAAATGGCACAACTCATTGGACAGTGTTTCATTATACGATATGACAATGACACTAAATATACTGCCATAACAGCTAAGGAGTTTTTCAGGACCAAAATGTGGAAAGCACTTGACTGGCCAAATCAATCTTCAGATTCATAAATCCAACGGAACCTGCATTTCACTTGCTGACACTGACAAAAATACCTAAAAGCAACTAAATCTGCAACACAACCAGTTGTACTTTGGAAAGGGACTTCTAAAAGTCATCAGACCAGGTCTTCCTGTGGAGTGGTCCAAAAGCAAATGTCCTCCTAAGATTAAAAAGGACACCAGACAAATTAGAGGAAACATTCCTTAGATCCAAAAGTATACCTAAGCATATAATTCAGTCGAGACTTTGACACTGTCAACCAGGCAGGAAATAACTCTAGACACTTTGCCAAGCGACAGACCACCAAAGGGAAACCAACCCGACTGCAAACCAACCTGAGATAGGGCTGAGTACAGCCCACAGAGTTCTCATGAGCGTCAGGGATGGCATTGGGTGACACAAGTAAGCCAGTGACTGAGCCCCTGTAATAGCATTGGAGAAAGGACATCCAGTGCAGAGAGGGGAGAATGCCAGGCAATGACAACAAGAATTACTTGTCAATGCTGACACCCAAAATCAAAGATTTTGTTGTGGTGATGTTGGTTTTAGGTTGTGAAATATTTATAAGAAAACCATTGGCTTACCATTGGCTCATTGCTGCAGAAAGATACTGTGATTATGTGGAGGCTGACGGCTGAGTGGAGAGGCAGTGGTGTAGCATGCCAACATTTTAGACCAATGGGAAAGTTGCAGAGGAGAGGAGAAAATGTGTCTAACTGAATGCAAAAAACAAAAACAAATGAGTAGCTTGTGACATGTTGAATGTGATCAAAATGGCTGTCATTACGGAGAAGGCTGAAGACTCTTGCTTTAAATTTAAGAGTCTTTGGTTTTGGTTTTGTTGAACAATGCCCACAGATCATTTGAGTACCATTGCTAAAACCGATTTCAAAAATGGTCAACGAAGAACAATGCTGGATGTGCTGCAAAACAAATATACAAAATGTATGTTGTACTAGCATTCCTACAGGTGTTCTATAACTAAATATAATTGCTAAACCATTGGTAAACCATTCACGTTGTTCGCTTAGTTCATATAACGAACTGATTCTTAAAAGTTGTCTCTAATATATTGTAACAGGGAAAGGCATGAAACAGACACAAGACAATAGTTTAGGGCCCTGCAAGGCGTTTTAATGAGGTCATTAGAGATGGTGGTGGAGGTGGTGTTGGAGAAATCAAAGACAGAAAACAAACTGCTTTGCTCAAAATGAGGCATTGTCTTTGGGGTGGCCTCTCCATTCTCCACTCTTCTCCTTGCTTTTGTTCTCCCTTCTTGGCTCCTGCGTTGCTGGAGCCTCCTCTTATTTCTCTCCAGTTCCATGAACTTCTCCCACATCATTTGATTCTATTTCAGCTTTATTTTGTTGCAATATTGCCAATATTCACAGATTTTCTAATGGACCTTGTCATTATATATCATGATTAAAAAGAGTCAAATGATCCTACCTATTTGCAGTCCACCAAAAATGTAATACTGGTTTATTAAATGCATCTAAGTTTTATGTTAGAGGCTGCTTAAAAATACTTACCAACTAGTCACATCTGTCCTTATTTATGGTGCCAATGTGGAAATCTCTTATTAGCTCGCAAAATCTTTTTAGTATCTTCAATGGCTACATAATGAATTGCGATAAGAGAGAACTAATGTTTTCGTGGATACATTATCCCTTTTCATTAGTGCATCTCACTTTCAAGATTTCCTTACAAGAAACGTACTACTGAAGTAAATTATATATTGCTGTGTGGTAGGTTACTATTTGTTTGTGTGTGCCTGTGGCATGCAAGTAGATACATTTTGGACTCACCCTCCTAGTGAAAGCCAAAACCGTGCTAAACTGTCTGACTTCATACAACTAACAGTACATGCACTGAACTCTTTTGCACATTCATTTATATATTAAAAGACACAAAGAATTGGCAAAAAGTACATTTGTATGTTCAAAAGGATTGGCTCCCAAACTAGTCTGCAAATATCCATGCTGTTACGTTTTGGCTTGATAACAACATCCAGCTGGCTTGGAATAGAGTGTGAGGATTTCAGAACTTGTTTATTTCCCCTATCCACTTGAGAAGTTACTTCATTCAGAATCCCATGATATACAACCCTGATTCCAAAAAAGTTGGGATGCTGTGTAAAGAAAAACACAATGCAATGATGTGTGAATCATTTAAACCCTATATTCAACAGAAAATAGTACCAAGACAACATATCAAATGTTGAAACTGAGAAATGTTATTGTTTCTTGGAAAATACATGCTCACATTGAATTGTGCCAGCAACACGTTTCAAAAAAGCTGGGACAGAGGCACCAAAAGGCTGAAAACATTGTGTAATGCTAAAAAACTAAACCTGGTGGAATATCACACTACTAATTAGGTCAATTGGCAACAAGTCAGTAGTATGATTGGGTATCAAAAAGATCATTCCAGAGAGGATGGGCCTGTCAGAAGTGAGGATGGGGAGGGGTTCACCACTCTGTGAAAGACTTTGCGGGCAGAGAGTGCCACAATACAATAACAACGCATCACAACTTAAAATTGCAAAGGGTTTGGGGAACTCATCATCTACGGTACACAATATAATTAAAAGATTCAGAGAATCTGGAGTAATTGCTGTACGCAAGGGACAAGGGCGAAAAACAATATTGGATGGCCGTGACCTTTGGGATCTCAGGCGGCACTGCATTAGAAACAGGCACGATTCTGTTCTGGACATCACTGCATGGGCTCAGGAACACTTCAGAAAACCATTGTCTATGAACACAGTACGTCGCTGCATCTACAAATGCAAGTTAAAACTCTACCATGCAAAGAAGAAACAATATATAAACAGTATCCATTATGAAATGACAAATACAGCAAAGGAGACCTCGAACTGTTGAGCAGCTGCAATCCTACAGGTGCATCTCTAAAAATTAGAATATCATGGAAAAGTTAATAAAAGTTGAAAAATTCTAATTACAAAGTGACCCCTTCATATATTATAGAATCAATACACATAAAGTGAAACATTTCAAGCCTTTTTTGTTTCATACTTGATGATTATGGCATACAGCTCATGGAAATAAAAAATCTAGTATTTCAAAATATTAGAATAAAAAATGTATAATACAGAAGTGTTGACCTGAGAAGAGCTCTAATCAGCTTATTAACTCAAAACACCTGCAAAGGATTCCTAAGTATGTTAATTTATGCACTCAATACATGGTCGGGGCTCCTTTTGCACAAATTACTGCATCAATGTGGTGTGGCATGGAGGCAATCAGTCTGTGGCACTGCTGAGGTGTTATGGAAGCCCAGGTTGCTTTGATAGCGGCCTTCAGCTCGTCTGTGTTGTTGGGTCTGGTGTATCTCATTTTCCTCTTGACAATACCCCACAGATTCTCTTTGGGGTTCAGGTCAGGTGAGTTGGATGGCCAATCTCTACTCTTCCTCCAGACACTGGGACCTTGATTTCCAAATGAAATGCAAAATTTACTTTCATCTGAGTAGACGACTTTGGAAACTGAGCAACGGTTCAGTTCTTGTTCTCCTTCGCCAACGTAAGACGCTTCTGACATTGGCCCTCATTCATGAAACGTGCGTACGATCAAATTTGATCTTAAAATGACTGTACGAGCATTTCACTGACAGAGCTGGTATTCATCAATATCATCTTTGTCGTATCCTTACGATCAAAACTCACGTCTGGTCCGTGAGACCGTGTAAACCGACGTCAAAAAATAAGATCATGCTTGATTCGCAATAAGACCATCATTATCACGAAGAACAACAATCGCAACAGCCTCAGTAGCAACAACCTCAACTATAATAGGTAATATAAAATAAGATAACGAGGAATATAACATACAAACGTACCACAACATTAAAAATTGTATCACTACCGTAGGCTATTATTGTGTTATTTATTTCAGTTTATTCTGCATTTTCTCTCTTATTTCTGTTGTTGCTGCATTTGTAAGGTTTGAAATGCCTTTGTCTATGTAATGCGCTAGGCAAATAATCTTGCTTTGCCTTGCTTTTCCTAAGTCACTCATGCCGTTTTGACGTAGTTGGAGATCATAAATGGTCGTTATAATTTCGATGGCTGGCATTTTGATTAGCTAACAGGTCTTAAATTGACTAGTGAGAGGATGAACCAGTGGTTCTGGGTCGAGCAGTTACCCTAATGATGGCGGAGCTTGCTTTTTTGAAGGACTCTGGGCTAAGACGCGAAAGTGTTCCGTAACTGAGCTGATTTCGTCCTGGAGAATGACGAATGGTTAATTAGCCGTTTCAGGCTATAATTGATGTTGAAATCTGTCAATTCATAGGTTGCTGATCGCACACCCGCATAAATTACGGGTGTGTCATATGTAAATAGGACAGGTGCAGCGCGTTCTCGCGTCCACGGCTTTATCCGATTTATCAATCTATGATGATATCTACACTCATTTTGACCAGGTGCGACAGTATAACACACTTAGAGCTGATCATAAGTCTCTCCCAAAGTCCGAATCTGAGATCTTTTCTGAGGTTTCATAAATGAGGGCCAGTGTCTCTGGTTCAGGAGTGGCTTGACACTAGGAATGCGACACTTGTAGCCCATTTCCTGGACACGTCTGTGCGTGGTGGCTTTTGATGCACTGATTCCAGTCTCAGTCCACTCCTTGTGAAGCACCCCCAAGTTCTTGAATCGGCTTTGCTTGAAAATCCTGTCAAGGCTGTGGTCATCCCTGTTGCTTGTGCACCTTTTCCTACCACACTTTTCCCTTCCAGTTAACTTTCTATGAATATGCTTTGATACAGCATTCTGCAAACAGGCTGCCCTTTCATTAATTACCTTCTATGGCTTATCCCCCTCTTGGGGGGTGTCAATGAGTGTCTTCTGGACAACTTTCAAGTCAGCAGTCTTCCCCATGATTGTGGTTGTGTGTACTGGATCAGACTGAGTGATTGAAGGCTTAGGGAATTAATCAGCTGATTAGAGCTCTTCTCAGGTTGACATTTCTGTATTGTACATTTTTTATTCTAATATTTTGTGAGACTGGATTTTTGATTTCCATGAGCTGTAAGCCATAATCATCAAGTATGAAACAAAAAAGGCTTGAAATGTTTAGCTTCATGTGTAATGAATCTAGAATATATGAAGGTGTCACTTACTGATTTGAATTACGGGAAAAAATGAACTTTTCCACAATATTCTTATTTTTTGAGATGCACCTGTATATGAAGCAAGAATGGGACAAGATTCCACTTTCACAACTACAGCAAATGGTCTCCTCAGTTCCCAAACATTTATAGAGTATTGTTAAAAGAGGTGATGCAA
Source organism: Esox masquinongy (assembly GCA_016801175.1). Taxonomy (NCBI): domain Eukaryota; kingdom Metazoa; phylum Chordata; class Actinopteri; order Esociformes; family Esocidae; genus Esox; species Esox masquinongy. The sequence continues at coordinate 6,925 of JACXGI010002789.1, read as the reverse complement.
CACGGTGGTAAACATGCCCCTGTCCTAACTTTTATGAAATGTGTTGCTGGCATCAAATTCAAAAGTCATGCATTTTTCCAAAAACAACATTTCTCAGTTTTAACATTTGATATGTTGTCTTTGTATTAATTTCAATTAAATATAGAATAAATGATTGATGGTTGTACAATCCGTATACCACAATCCATATTTGAAAGCAAATTAAGGTGCACCTTAAACTACTGTAATTTTTGTGCCACTAGTGCAGAGCCCCTCAATTTAATTTTTTGTTTTGAAAATAAATTATTAATTATAATGAAATACACCTAATTTCAGGAAGATATCTTACTTCTGTTATGTTTGTTCATTAAAATATGTGAAAAGTTAACCTTGTTATTGACCCCTCAATAAACTGGAAACTGAATGTGCGGGTGGAGTGATGATAGAACACTTAAGACTATATCAAATATGTCTACATCTTTGTTATCTCTGTCTTTTCCAAGGAGTCTGAATTAAATTCTAAAATTTGGCTATTGCAACTCCCAACAGAGTGGGTGCATTCTCAGAAACCTTGTGATCAATAATCTTCCAACTGTACAAACGGAATGAATATCCGGACCAGACACATGGAAAGCTGTATAATAAGCATTCCAGAATTGTTACTCCAGGCAAATATGAACCAAAACCGCTATGAAAAAATGTAATTGTTGTTTATCAGCTTGATCTAACGCTCAAAAAAAAGATTTGTAGAATTGCAGAAGATGGTTACATCTTAGTGCCGACAAGTCTCCAAAACTGCAACGTTAATACTTAAGTTACTGTTCACCAAACTATGTCTGCAACGATAAATTTACAACATACATCTGCTTAGTCTTAGCATTTTAAAATTCCTTTAATGGTTCAGTTGGCATAGGAAGCATTTAGTAAACACATGGTCAGCAGCCATGAAGCAAGAACCAACTAATCGATGTCAACTGAGAGAAATACAAATGCAAAACAAAATAACTCAAAACGACAACTAGGCAACAACAGGTAATCACATTGAAAGATATACAGCTCTAGTCATACTGAACATCATGGCGAAAAATCTGATTGGTAGTAGTTTCAACACAACACACATTTTAGGAATCTATGCTTGTTGGGACACAAAGATATTCTCATTACAAATCCATTATTTTCCAACCCCTAAATAATTAATACCATGAACTCTAATCCTAACCACAACACTAACTTCTCCCCTAAACCGAACCCAAAAGTGAATTAAAGCCTGTTTCCTCCAGGGGACAGGTGAAAGGTTCCCACAAGGTCAAACGTAATTATGTTCCTTGTTAGTAAAACATGGGCACACACACGCACATACACGCACACATGCGCACACACACGCATAGAATAAGACACCTCTGTATTGTTGTCTTCAAGATGAAAGAAAAACAATGCATAGACAAATTAGGTTTAATATTCTTTTCAAAACCAGAGTAAACATTAAAAGACAAACTTCATTGTCATAGGCGGACAGTGTAACCGTTTTTTTTGGCAATGTAAGTAGCCATGATCGCAGAGGACATTCAATCCCAAAATGATTGTTTACAGTATAACGTGGATGACACCTATTTTTGTACGTAGATTCTTTATCTAAATGTTTTTTAAAGAACAAGTAGCTTACATAAGCTTTGAGAATGTACAAGCAAAGGTCATTGTGGCACGGCTTTCAAGACCCTCAACGATCTATTTAAATGTACACTGTAAACCACAAGGCAGGCATGCTTGGTTCCAAAACATTAAGTTACAATTATTTAAGTTAAGTGAGTTTACAAAACACATTAAATATAGAGCATGTTCCTAGAAAAAAATCTCAGTCTGATTGAAAGAAACTAAATATTTAATTGAATTAAAAGATTCCAGTTGCAATCAACAAACACAGAAAACTGATTGTTCCTTACACGTCAATTACTGAAGGGTGGCAGCCACAAATGAGTTTGTCATCTAGTATTAACCACCTTTCTAGTAGCTCAGTGGATGTGGTTAGTGTTTGATATAATTAGTGTGAGTCATGAGCACCCTTTGTCCACTGTAAAGAGTGCTGACATTATCCTCTTGAATATTTACGAACTTAGGCATTATGTTTCGGTCTGTTTTCTTTTCATGATTTTTTTTATACAGTTTGAGTAAATTCAATCAATAATAAATTAGATCTACAGCATGTCTCTAGTCAGACACTGTTTAAAAATCAATGTTAAATTCAATTTACAGATTAAGCTTTTTTTTCTTTTTTTTTTTTCTTTTTTTTTTAAATACAATTGGCACATTCAACTCATTGTATTTCCCCCCAAATGTCTGTACAATAAAAAAGGTTATCATTTCACAATAACCCAAAGACCTTGCTTGCCTAGAGAAAGGCCATGTGCACCTGTGTATTCCGCTAGTATTCTTGATTCTATACTTGCCCTCTTGGCAGCTTATCATTAAAAGCAGAAATAAACAGCAAGTACAACTGGTTTGACAAAACATGAAAACCATTCAAAACGACAATTGTTTTGTTACCTTTCCTCCTCCAGGGACCCTGCGTACAGTTAAAAATACTAACAAATCAATAAAAAGTAAAATGATAACCATATTTTTTTTCACAAGCTCATCAGTTAAAACACGCTTAATTCTTTAATTTGACTGAAGAATTTATGCCCTCGGTCACTGTTTCTACCATTAAGAGCAGATATGAAAAAAAAAGACAAATAAACATTGTTATGCATTGACACAATTTGTACAGATTTGATCAACTTGCTTGATACCAAGGCCCTAACCAAAGGTAATGCATACCTACTGTGTCTGGGGCAATGGTGTGTCAGTTTGTATGAAAAAGGAGGCTGAATGAAATTGATTGGGAGAAAACGGTAACCAACACCTTGTGCCCTCCCCGCCCTCTTTCAATACATCACAGGTGCCCATCCTCTCTCCAGAAACTCAACAGTGGTGTGTTGGTCATTGGAGTTTGGGTTGTGTGGATGGCAGGTGAGGAGCCCAGGGTCACTGACGCCGGTCTTCAGTTTCTTGTCGTGAAAAAGCCATTACCACGTCCTCCGCACCTAAATATTCACAACCACAATCAGAGGTCAGGAGATAAGCACAAAATCTAACAACTCATACTCCATCTATGTATTTCTTCAAACTATTCAATATTTTAATGAAAAACAATTAATGAGCATGAGTAACTGGATCTACAATATACATTTCAATAGATGCCGTTTTTAGGTGGAATATCTTGAACTCTTTGCTTGTTTGAATATATAGTACATCTATAACTTTTGGTCATTTTCTGACTTTGTGCTCAGGTTGGTTGTACCCTTGAATGATTTATTGTTCACAGAATTTCGGTCACTGCAATGGACTGTGGCAAGGCTAAATATGGCAAATCACCAAAGCGGTATCTTTAGACAAACTAAAACCAAAGCTAGCACTAGATCTATAATATCCAGCCACAATACAGCTATGTGCTATGGCCTAAAAAACACCAGCATCATGGGGTAGCCAGCTAGAATGCATTACAATTATCAGGTGTGCCTTGTTAAAAGTTAATGTGTAGTATTTCTTGCCTTCTTATAACGTTAAGTTCGGTATACAAAACAACCATCATTATGTTTGTATAGTAGCAGTCTATATTATGGCAAAAACAGCTCAAATAAGGACAGAGAAATGACAGTCCATCATTACTTCAAGACATAAAGAACAGTCAATCTGGAAAATCTCAAGAACTTTGAATGTTTCTTCAAGTGCAATCGCAAAAAACATCAAGCGCTAAGATGACACTGGCTCTCATAAGAGACCACTACAAGAACAGAAGACTCAGAGTTACCTCTGCCGCAGAGGATATGTTCAATAAAATAAATGCTTCACAGAGTTTAAGTAAAAGACACAAACATCAACTGTTCAGAGGAGACTGCAGCAATTTGAACATGAAGGACTGATTTACGCAAAGAAACCACTACTGAAGGACAACAATATGAAGAGACTTGCTTGGAAGAGACTAGAAAGTGGACATTGGGCCGGTGGAAATCTGTCCTTTGGCCTGATGAATCCAAATTCGAGATTTTTGTGTCTAACAGCAGTGTTTGTGAGATGCAGTGTGTGAATGGAAGACCTCCACGTGTGGTTCCAACCGTGAAGCATGGAGGAGGTGTGATGTTGCTTAGCTGGTGACACTGTTGGTGATTTATTTAAAATTCAAGCCACACTGAACCAGCATGGCTACTAGAGCATTCTGCAGTGATACACCATCCCATCTGGTTTGCATTTAGTGGGACTATAACTTGTTTTTCAACAGGACAATGACTCAAAAAACACCAACAGGCTGTGCAGGGCTATTTGACCAAGAGGGAGAGTGATGGTCCTGCATCAGATGACCTGGCCTCCACAATCACCCGACCTGAACCAACAACCTCAACAACTGAGATGGTTTGGTATGAGCTGGAGTGCAAAGTGAAGTAAAAGCAGCCAACATGTGCTCAGCATATGTGGGAACTCATTGAAGACTACTGGGAAAGCATTTCAGATGACGACCTCATGAAGCTGGTTCAGAAATTGTCAAGAGTGTGCAAAGCTGTCATCAAGGCAAAGGGTGGCTACTTTGAAGCATCTACAATATGAAATGTATTTTGATTTGTTTAACACTTTTTTGGTAACTACATTATTCCAGGTGTTAATTTTATAGTTTGATGTCTTCCCTATTATTCTACAATGTAGAAAAAAGTAAAAACTAAAAATACCCTTGAAGGAGTGTGTCCAAAATTTTGAGTGGTACTGTACATAAGTGCAAAGTCATCAGTCCTTACGTCCTTAGGTATGATATTCTCTGTGTGTAACGTTCGCAATAATAAACCAAAATGGTTATTCCCAAGCACATAATGAAGTTAATGTGTACTGTGTCAAGAATTTACGTTGGGGCCGAAAACCGCTAATGTGAATGGTACGTACAGGCTACCAACATAATTTATGGGATAGTATTTTTGAGTAGACAGGCAACCCAGTATAAGACACGTCTGTAAGGCCAATAGTAGAAAACTATGAGCTATAGGAGGCATCATATAGAATACACAATGACAGTTGCAACCCCAGTAATAATAAGCAAATTATTAATGCAAAACTACACAAGGTTTTTGAACATGATTTGGCCATATTGACTAATGAACTACTACCATTCTTGCCACATATCTGATAAGCACACATTCATGTCAAACAGACAATTCATTCTCCAAACATTTTGGTTTGGTTCACTAGACACTATGCATTTAGCAAAGTTTAATTATTGGCACAATACGTTGCCTATAAAAAACTACTTTCACTCAGTTTTGTACATACATTGTTCAAATCAGTAATTGTTGTCTTGGTTGAATGGAGAGCAGCAACTGTCAAACTGACTCTTCCGTTCACACTGCAACTTGCATGGTGAAGACCCCTGGGTCACACCATGTGATGCATGTCTTTGCTAACAGGCCACATAGAGGCACTACAACAACCTGCTAAACTTAGACTGACACCTCATACCTCTTTTGAATCTTGTGGGGAAAAAAGGATTAAAAGGTACATCTAGAGAACCAAATGACCAATCTTCACCAAACCAAGGTCCACTAATGCCCCATATTACAGGCTATTAAGTTTGAAAAGCACGTATGCTATTGTCCAATAATCAGGTTTGTTCAATAAACAACTTCAACACAGAATTATATTACAACAAAAATTGGTACACAAGTTCCAAATAAAGCCATTCTATTGACATTTGGTACAGTTGTTTTAATGCAAGTGTTGTAATAATGTCAAAATTGGGTGAATGCTGCTTTCAGCTTAAATAACAATATAATGAAGTACCTCTTAAAATGAAGTGTTACCCTAACTTTAATTAACTTTGATTTCTCAAGGTGTCCCAACAAACAAATTGAATTTCGAAGAGGTGGGCTGAATATGTTTGGTCTGAAGGATGAAATGCCAAAATGAATATTGATATCATGCTGGAATTTCTAAATCAGAGGAGGCAGAGTTGGATTACTCCTGACTGATGGTTTAATTGAAGCACTATTCAAATGATGGTTAATTGTTTGAATTGCAAGTAAATGCTCGTCTTGTGTCAGGATTTCCCACCGTGAAAAATATTCACTCAGAGGCCACTGACCAGTTTTAGGCTTTGCCTAAAATCACTTTTTCCCCCTTCTACTTTTCTTTCTTACAGTGACACAACTGGTTGTTGGTTATTATGAGAATGTAACAGCGTGGTGAAATTGTTTTCTCACTCCCACAAACCCACTTTTCAAGTGCTATCAGGATGCAATTATCATCAACACTCTTTTCAACATGATTTGGAGTGGAGAGGCATGCTTGTAACGACAGTTTCTGTTTTTCACCTTTGCTATAAAAAGTAATTCGCTTCAACAGCACACTGATAATGTTAGATTGAATTATAGGAGAACATTAAAGTTGTTCACACAGAGTGGACTTACATACCCATTTGGCTATTAAGGTAGACGAGAGCAGAAACTCAGTGTTTAGTTTAGCAGTTAGGGCAGTGTTTCCCAATCCTGGTCCTGGGGACCCCAAGGGGTGCACATTTGTGTTTTTGCCCTAGCACTCACACACCTGATTCAAATGTTGCCCTACCACTTACACACTTGATTGACATAACGAACCTATTATCAAGTCTTTAATTTGAATCAGGTGTGTGAGGTCTCCTTTTTTCTTCAGACAAAACACTTCTCTAACAGACAGATATTCATTCATTACACACAGACTGATATATTTCAAATGTTTATTTCTTTTAAGTGTGATGATTATAACTGACAACTAATGAAAATCCCAAATTCAGTATCTCAGAAAATTAGAATATTACTTAAGACTAATACTAAAAAAGGATTTTTAGAAATGTTGGCCAACTGAAAAGTATGAACATGAAAAGTATGAGCATGTA
>JACXGI010002788.1:31950-69684 GCA_016801175.1 Esox masquinongy | reverse complement strand
TGTGTGTATGTGGGGAGCGGGCTATAGTCACTTTGGCTCCAGGGGCATGTTTTAATGAGGCCTACTGCTGTAGCAAAGAAACTGTTCTAGTGGCGAGAGGTTTTGGTCCTAATAGACCTCAGCCTTCTGCCAGAGGGGAGAGTTCTGAATAGTCCTTTTCCGGGGTGAGAGGGATCAGCCCCAATCTTTGCCGCTTGCCTCCGCGTCCTGGAGGAGTGTACGTCTTGTAAAGACGTCAGATTGCAGCCAATTGCCCTCTCTGCAGAGCGGATGATGCAGCCTGTCCTTGTCCTTGGCAGTGGCTGCAGCGTACCAGACGGTGGTGGAGGAGGTCAGGATGGACTCTATGATGGCGGTGTAGAAATGCACCATCATTGTCGTTGGCAGGTTGAACTTTTTCAGCTGCCGCAGGAAGTACATCCTCTGCAGTGCTTTCTGTGTAAGCAAGGTGATGTTCAGCTCCCACTTCAAACTTCAGGAGCTTAACAGAGTGGTGACAGGAGTTGCAGCTGCTGGTGTACAGGGAGAAGAGTAGGGGGGACAGGACGCAGCCTTGAGGGGAGCCAGTGCTGATGGTCAGGGGGTCAGACAAATGCCTCCCCAGCCTCACGTGTTGCCTCCTGTTGGACAGGAAGTCTGTGATCCACCTGCAGCTTGTCTTGGAGCAAAGCAGGAATTATGGTGTTGAATGTGGAAATGAAGTCCACAAACAGCATTCTGGTGAAGGTTCCAGGGGAGTCCAGATGCTGGAGGATGACGTGAAGAGCCATGTTGACGGCGTCGTCCACAGACCTGTTGGCTCTGTAGGCAAACTGAAGTGGGTCTAATAGAGGGTTGTGATAGTCTTGAGGTGGGACAGTACAAGGTGCTCAAATTACTTCATAACCACAGAGGTCAGGGCATCGGGTCTGTAGTCATTAAGTCCTTTGATCCTTGGCTTCTTGGGGCCTGGGATGATGATGGAGGACTTGAAACAGGCCGGGAAGTAGCATGTCTCCAGTGTGGTGTTGAAGATGTTCGTACACAAAGCAGAAAGCTGATCTGCACAGAGCTTTAGGGTGGATGGGGAGACACCGTCAGGCCCGGCTGCTTTTTGTGGGTTCTGTCTCTTGAATAGACTGTTAACGTCCCCCTCCAGGACTGAAAGTTCCATTGTAGTGGCAGACGTGGGGATGATTGGGATGGGTGATTGTGAATGGGCTCCAATGTTGGGGGGTTGGTGTTGATGGCTGGACACACAGGTATGTTGTCAGGACGGCCCTTTTGTCTTTCAAATCTGCAGTAGAACTCATTCAGGTCGTTGGTAAGTTGCAGGTCATTAATGGAGTGGGGGGATTTAGGCTTGTAGTTGATCTGTTGTTTTGTAGTTGATCTGTTGGAGGCCTCTCCAAACAGAAGCAGAGTCATTGGTCAAGAACAGTTGTTCTAGTTTCTCTCCATTCAGGCACATGGAACCCTTCACTGTCTTACCAAAGCTTTAGCCTCTCTGTACGTGTCTCTGATCCCCTCCTGAAAGCCTTCGCCTTTTCCAAATGCAGCCGCCTGAGTTTGGCAGTGAACCAGGGTTTGTGAATATTGTAACTCACCCTGGTCCGTGTTGGAACGCAGCTGTCCACACAGAAGCTGATGTACAATGTCACCACATCAGTGCACTCATCCAGACCGTTAGCGGCAGACCTAAAAATGTCCAAATCAGTGCATTCCAGACACGCACGCAGCTCCTCTGTTGCTTCACTGCTCGACATCTTTGATCTCCGCACAACAGGCTTAGAAAGTTTTAGTTTTTGCCTGTATGTGGGTATTAGATGGACCATGATGTGATCTTAGAGTCCTAGAGCAACGCGATAGGCAATGTTGATTGTAGTGTAGCAGTGATTCAAAGTGTTTGCCTCTAGTCTGGATTTTAATAAACTGTTTATATTTCGGGAGTTTGCTTAGAGTTTGCATTGTTGAAGCCGCCAAGAACAATAACTAAGGAGTCCGGGTATGACCGCTCTGCCATGCTGTACTGCACTGCTCTAGTTAGGAATTCACCATACTGGCTGGAATTGTGCTGTTAAAGACAACGTGAAAAGAAAATATCGGATCTGTGTAGTAAGGTTGAAAAATATTTAAGTATGTTTAAACTCATTCGCAAATGTTTTACTAATGTTTTTCTCTCTGTAGATTGTTATATACATTTCTTGAGCTGATGTATTTTTGGGATTCTGCAGAAATGTATAGAGGAATGCTAGAGGAGATCTGGTCTTTGTTTGTTTGTGACACACATGTCTGAATGATATCATTGGATCACTGGGTCCTCTGTCCATTTGTTAATTTGGTTAAACCATCAGTTCTTCGTTCTTCAGGAATGTGTTGTTATGAAACGGTCATTTACAAGTTCCTGTAGCCCCTTGGGGGATGTAGGGGCAATTTGCCCATTTGGGTAAATACTAAGGACAGGATAGGTGAACATACAACAGGAGGCAGGAAGGGATAAAGGAACAAATGTTGTCTTTACAGGATGAATATGCAGATTCTTACCCCCACCCCTTAGAGGTATAACTATTGATGATTCTCTAGTTAACTCAGAGATCTCACTGACTTTGTATCTGTGTGTATCTCTCTATTAGCAAATATTATAAAATAAACTGCTAATTGTGCCAAGATAATTTTGTCTCTGTACCTACTTCCTAATGAGTTCTAATTGGTAGAATTGCTATCACAAAATAAGCACTCAGTCCAGTAAAAATGAAATACAACTTCAATATTTCAGAATGCTTCACATCATTGTGTTATTTCAGTGAGCATTTTTAATATCTAGCAGTAAATGCCAATGTTATATCTGAATGAGAAAAGCAGAGTAACAACATTCTGTATTTCACTCTCGTTACAGAGGATTATGCCTGACATAGACATTATTGTTTCTGATTGCAGCCTCTCTAACAGCCTCCATCATCAGATACATATTAGTGCCGCTCATCCTACTGACAGTCATTATCGCTTTGCACCTATATTACAAGGTAAAAAAGACACGTGTATGTGATAAATCATTTTAATAGACCGATATTCAAATGATTATTTGGAGAGAGGGTCAGAGTGAGAAAGAAAAAAAGAGTAGAATGTGCAGACCAGTAAATATTTCCGTCTTGGTGCTACATCTCCCTAGAAGAAAGGAGGCAGAAGAGAGTGACCAGGAAGAGCAGCATGGATATTCATGTCAATGTCAATGCTGTGGAGATGGTCTCTCTAGTCTCCAGAGCTGAAGCTGGGTCTTGAGAGCACATCGCATCCAGGGAGAAGGAATAGGATAATGCTGACCCTACATGATGATTTTGTTTTGTTTTGTGTTTTAACCCACTAAAACCTTTAATTAAAAAATATATATTTAATTTTATTTGAGAAGCATTTTTTTCTCTGCCAGTGTCATTATGTGACGGTGAGGTGACGGACAGCTCCGTCATCTCCCGCTTTTCCCGGTTTCCCATGGTTCATGAACTCACCCCGGACTCCTTCATTTGCTCCCCTCTGCTCCCCTCATTTGTCGGTCATTGTTCCTTGTCTACGTTCGTTCCCTTCAGTAGTGAGTGTCGTTTTGCTGCATAGCCAGCCCTTTTGTTTTCGTTTTGTGTGTTTAAGTGCTCGGTGTTATTTTCAATTAAATTCACAACATCGACTGCCACTCTGCCTGCGCCTGGTTCCTTCCTCTCCACCACTACGCCATATGTGACACATTGCCACATCTAGTAGTTAAATGTTTGAAATAGTATTTCAATATTTTTATACTTAGGTCCATCCTACTCTAGGTGTGTTAAACATAAATCATGTGTCACCGAAGTCCTGTCAAAACTCTTTGCTTTTACTTTTGGACTATGGTTTCTAATTTGACAATAGCATAAGAAATTAAATATTTGAAATGTGTAATTTTCATTGTTTACTGTTAATTACATTCTAACAGAGACTGTGAGCGCCTCATTTATCATCCTGGATTTACAACCCATTTCCAAAAAAGTTGGGACACTGTGTAAAATGTAAAGAAAAGCTGAATTCAATGATGTGCAAATAATTTAAAACCTACATTCAATAGAAAATAGTACAAAGACAACATATCAAATGTTGAAACTGAGAAATTTTATTGTTTCTTGAAAAAGTATGTATACTTTAATTTTGATGCCAGTAACACATTTCAAGCAAGCTGGGACAGGGGCAACAAGACTGGAGAATTTATGTAATGTTAAAAACATCCTGGTGGAATATCTCACAAATAATTACATGATTGTCAGTTACATGATTGTGTATAAAAAGTGCACCCCAGAGAGGATGAGTTTCAGAAGTAGAGATGGGGAGGGGTTCCCCACTCTGTGAAAGACTGCGCTGGCAAATAGTACAACAATTTAAGACTAACATTTCTCAACGTAAAATTGCAAACAGTTTGGGGATCTCATCATCTACGGTACATACTTTTATTAAAAGATTCAGAGAATCCAGAGACATCTCTGAATGCAAGGGACAAGGCCGAAAACCAATACTGGATGGCTGTGATATTCAGGCCCTTAAGCACTACATTAAAAACAGACACGATTCTGTAGTGGGCATCACTGCATGGGCTCAGGAACACTTCTGAAAACCATTGTCTGTGAACACAGTTTGTCACTGCCACCACAAATGCAAGTGTAAATTCTACCATGCAAAGAAGAAACCATATGCAGCTCCGGAAAAAATTAAGAGACCACTGCACCGTTTTCTTTCCTTTCCAAAAAAGTCGAAAAGGAAGGTTTTGAGTGAGGAACAGAAGGGTTAAAATTAAGAGACCACTGCAAATTGAACGCTTCTGTTCCTCACTCAAAACTTTCCTTTTCAACCTTTTTGGAAAGGAAAGAAAAGGGTGCAGTGGTCTCTTAATTTTTTCTGGAGGTGTATAAACAAGATCCAGAAACGCTGCCGCCGTCTTTGGGCCCAACTTTTTAGAGACTTCTTTGGGTAGTTAAACTTGTAGGCCTCTACCAACGTTGCACACCTGTATTTGGGCAGTTTCTCCCATTCTTCCATGCAGATCCTCTAAAGCTCCTTCAGATTAGATGGGGAGTGTTGGTGAACTCTAATCTTCAGGTCTTCCCACATACGTTGAATGGCATTTAAGTCCAACCTGACTGGCACACTCAGGGACTCCTGATGTTTTAATTTTGGTCTCATCATACAAGATAGTCTTTTTCCTCATGCTCTCCTTCAGACAGCATGACGTATAATTTTCACAAAGCAGTTGATTATGTCTAGCCACTTTACCATAAAGATCCAAATTTTCATTTCACAATGTGCTCTTGGGAACTTTCAGTTTTTCTAAAACCTTCCCTAGATTTTTCTAAGAAATTGAAGGGGTCTGAATATTTTCCAAAGGCACTTTACATGAAGAAAGTTTGGATCCTTGGTAGAGATTAGCAAAAAAGGCTATAAATGTTTGTTGTTTTTGTTGTTTATTAACTTGATGCGACAGAAAAATGGGAGAAATCTAATCTTTAATTAAGGAATTATTAATCATAAAAAATCGAATACAATTTAAATACTGAAATAACCAAAACCACATGGCTACAGTATGGTTTTAGTTAAATGTCAGAATGGCAATTTACACTGCCTGAGTCCAATTGTTTTATGCCTTTCAGGTACAGACTGGGTTGTACCGTTAGATTTGTCTATTTTCCACTGTATCCATGAACAATAATGAATCTCTGGGGGCTAAGGAAGAGGAGTTTGTGAGGTAATGATGGATCCCAACGTGGAACATTCATTAAAAACATTAATATCTTAAATGGTGCCATTGGTGAATTTAGCCCTATGTCGACAAGAAGTGGAATTGCAGAAACAAATGAGGCTTAAAAACATGACACCATCATGTTTTTAAGGGCACATTCTGAATGGGTAAACCATTTGTTATAATGTTCATGTCACCAGATTGATAATAGATTTAGTAAGTTAAGCTAGCTAAGACTGAGGCTAGTTTACCATGTTTGAGCTAGTTTGCTGAAAGATGTTTGGATGATTCATGTTATTTAAAGATTGATTGTTTTAGGTTTTGATCATTTTAGATTTTAGCCTGTGTTAGGCAATGGACCTAATGGTCCTAAAGATGGTCACTTAATGCTGTGTGATGTCATTCGGGACGCATGTAAATCAGGATTTAATGTGCACTCTAAAAATCACTTTTTCACAAAACATTTTGCAATTCTGTGGTATAATGTAGCTTATTCTTTTATAGCCGCGAGCCAATCAAATAAATTGGTCTTGATCCTGCCTCTTCTTTAAAGCCCAGCCATCCCCACCACACACACACACAAACAACTGCTGGTCGTTTAAACACAGTGAAATGTTTAGTCCGTAATGGAGTTTAATCGAAAGGAAAGATTTTCATTGATGACTGTATTCATTCTAGGTATGTACCCTATTATTCTCTACATCTGAAGGCTAGTTTGTCTACCACTACTGTCTAGACCAAAAATACAGTAGTTAACATTGGCATGATCTTCTGAAGAATACAAATGTACTTGTATTAGACTCAAGTGTGAGAAGGACTGTTATTATTAACTGTTAGTATTTCAGAATGTGTGTATTGAAAAACAGAATTTTACAAAATAAAATATACATGTTATATTGGGAGAACAATTGTCCCCTTTGGATGCTTCATAAATTCCACAGAAATATTTGTAAATGTAGGTATATTTTATGACCACATCGTTTTAACCGTTACTATGCCAAGACGAGATTTCTAAAAATGAATATAACAATTGAAATATTTTCCTAAATGTAAATGAAAGTGTAGTGGGACGAAAGAATGAATTATGAAGCAATGAATTTTGAGGTAGAGAATATTGTTTCCCCACAGATATTACCTGCTTTAACTAGATAGTTAGAATAGCTAATTTGTTTACCGTGGTAATTAGCGACAAATGGAGGAGGTTGGATCACTCTGAATTGGAAATAGATGGCACTCTCTTCAAAAAAGTCAAACGACCTTCCCCTTTACTCCATACCCACAATAATAATATATATGAGTGGTTATTTAATGGTTAAAAACAGAAAATCTAAGTCACCATTTTCTTTCCTTTGTGATGGTGTACTATTCTTTTTCATATTCTGTTTTATTTTATGCCCTGTCTTGAGTGTCAATTGCCTAGCACAACAAAAATACTTAGATTCCCACTCCCAGACCAGCTTTATTTTGTCGAACTATTCACATGAAACAAAGTGGATATTAGAAAGTGATGCACCACCCAACTAAGGGATATCAGAACCTATTGCCAGCTAAATTCTTTTTGTGCTGCGCACTGCCAAAACATATTTCCAATATTGTTCTGAACCAACACCCATACCAATAAATATATGTTATTTCATCCCCTCTTATTCATAACCAAATCTATCCAAAACGAACAATATTTGGACACGGAGGTCACAGTTTTCTCAGTAGGATATTAACAAGCTCACATATCATATTATTGTCCAACACTATTAACTATTTGTAAAAACTATTTGGGTAAAGCGGCCACATACTGTAAGCAGCAGGTTATTGAAAAGCCTTTCTTAGGTCTACCTTTTGTAGCAGGTTAAATATTCTGTCTACCAGGTTCATCATAACATAACCTTCATGTTAACAGTAGTCAAATTCTCCTCTGGTCAGCTTCACTGAACCCCTTAAATTCTGTTAAATGACTGTTCATCTCTCTGAAAGCGACACAAATGGCTATGATCTCTGATTACTTTTGGGCCGGTTAGTATTGTTGGAAATAGAGAAACAATTTCATGCTTTGTTGACTGGTATTTTCTGCTGTTGTGAGGCGGCCTTTGCATCTGCCGTCAAGTTCACGCTGGAGAGAGGGGTTCCCAGTTCTCTTGCTATTATTCTTCAAAATCGCATTTCAAGTGGCCAGCAAAAACCACATTGACACATTTCCACATGGCAGGTAGAGTTAAAATGTGAGCAGCAGCCAGAGGTATAATATTTATGCAGCAGAGAAAGCTTGCTACCAGACATTTCAAGGGTGTGCATATCATGCAATCATCTCAGCACAAGGTTAGGAGCAGTGAAGTTTATGGATTTAACAAAACGGAGGTTGCACAAATTCTGTGGTGGCAATGACACACTTTCTAGATCAGGGCCTAGATAGCGGTGCGTGCTTTTTGCTCGTACCACACAGCAAACACCACACTTTTATCTTAGCTCTACAATGTTGCAATCTGACTCTCCCAAACTGAATAGACTATCCTTTCAAATAGAAGACACACAGGATCGGGCACAGCCCAAAAACTGATGAAGATATTGTAATTTCATTGTTTAAAAATGACAATGAAATTGTTATTTTATAGAACTTGTTTCTTCTAAATAAAAAAGAATGTGAACCCCTGGTATACTATAGTTTTTTTGTGTCTTTACCATGAAATCTTTATTTAATCAGAATCAATCTATTTTTCAAAACAGGTTTATTGTTACCAATTCCATATGTTTATTTAGATGAAATGATGCACGTAGTAGAAATAATTTATTAAAAAGAATTAGTTGCGGTGCAAAAGTAAGTGAACCCCGAGTTGTATTGGTTAACTCAAGTAGGTCAGTAGAATCAGGTGGGTAAATAATTGGGTACCAAATGAACCAATCAAAGCAGGGATCTGTAGGGAAGTATTTGGGCCGAACTCTGATACATAGAGACAAGAAACCTGGTCATTTCGTTGTTACCCATACAAGTGAATGCAAAAAACTTAATGCAGAGAGGAAGAGACATCTCAGTGGATATCTGGAAGAAGGTAGTGAGAGTATATCAGTCTAGGGAAGGCTATACAACCATCTCAAAAAATTTTGAGTTGAATCGGTCCCCTGTGTGAAAACTTTTTAACAAATGGAGCATTTAACATGACAGCAACTCGGCCTAGAAGTGGACGCCCTTCCAGAATATACCCAGAAGAAAAATAATAAATCAGGTAATTGCCAATCTAAACATAAGATCTGGAGATTTGCAGACCTCAAATGTTGCATGTCAGGTTAAAAGCCATTCATGGGAGGGTTTCTAGGAGGAAGCCTCTGGTGTCAAAAAAGGAAAAAACTGCCCGTCTTAAGTTTGCCAGTGACCACCTGGACAAACCTGAAGCTTTTTTGAAGTCCATTTTCTGGACAGATGAGTCCACAATTGACTTTTTTCTTCACATTCCAAACTGCAATATTTGGCTAAAACCCAACACTGCATACCACCAAAAGAAACGTATCCCAACTGTCAAGCATGGTGATAGGAATGTCAAGATCTGGGGCAGCTTTCCATCTCTTTAAGCAAACCATGAATTGTAAGGTACACCAGAAGATTGAAATGAACATCAGGCCATCAGCCAAAGATCTAAAGCTAAGCCAGAAGTGAGTCATTTATTGTTATTGCTGCTAATGGAGGTTCCCTCAATCTATTCAATTAAGGAGTTCACTTATTTTTGCACCTGCACAAATTAGTTTTTTATTGTGTTTTTCTACAACATGCATAATTTCTCTAAAGCAAAATATGGGATTAGTAACTATAAACCTTGTTATCTTAGATATAAAAAATTGGTTCTGATTAAATAAAGATTTAGTGGTGAATACTAAACAAAATCGATAATTGCACAAGGTGTTTACATACATTCAAGTAACACCATATATGCATGCCTCAGCTTCTGTACTCAAGACTCTGGATTGAGTATATCATTGAGCCTTGCATTTTATCACTTTTGCACATTTTCACACACATCATTGTTTATTATATGCTTTATTTGGCTGGGAGTCACTGACATCTAGAAGGGCCAGACATTGGTTGATTGTTGTTTTTATATAAGGCAGTCATGCAAAAACTTCCTGACTTATTACTTGGTACAGCAGTTACCAAACATGCTCTCAAGACAGGATAGTGCTAGAGATTCCATGGGTCTATTCAGAACTGGATTATCATTCAATTCAAAAGTTATTTTGAATATTTTGCCACACGCTCATTGAATGCCCTTCAAAGTTATCTTAAGTTGAATGTTTCACCTTAGTCCTTCAAAAATAAGCAAGATATTATCTGATAATTGCACCTGCTGAAATACCCATTTGTTCATGTGTCCCTCTGTACTAAGTGTAATTTATTGTTTATTTGTCTATATATATTTTTTGTTTATACCTTTTTTATTTTTCGGTTCTGTTGCATACTGTGTTGTGATGCAATGGAATGCGTTTGGCCATGTAGTCCTTGAAAATGAGAATAGTTTTTTATTTATTTTAAAAATGGTTAAACAAAATGTAATGAACTATAGAAAATGTAATGAGAACATGTTTGAAAATGTTTGCACTCTACAGTCTGACTCAGCTTTGGCCACAAAAATTAAATGATTTCCCCTAATGGAAATTGTTTTCAGTTTGTGGTGATGACCTGGTACCTGTCCTGTATAAAGTGGTCACATTAGTGAGATACGAGAGGTTGAGGAAACAGGAAACAAACGTTAAATAGGTTATGATCTGGTCACTGGTTAGACATACAAATAAAGTGAGGTGGAAAAATGTGTGAAGTTTTCTTTTGCATTGTGTTTTAAGATTGATTTGATAACCTGAGTAGTGGCCATACTAGTGATACAGAATGAGAAGACTGCTGAACTCACTATTATTAAACAATAATGTAAGAATATGAAGTATATACAGACGGGTAACATATTAAAGGAAAAACCAACATAACGCTTCAATGTGCCTTGGAATAGATTCAATGAGTCTCTGGAAATGTACTGGAGGAATGGAACACCATTCTTCTGAAAGCTATTCCCTCAATTGGTGTTTTGATGATGGTGGTGGAGAGCGCTGTCTAACAGATCCTTTCCTCTTGCCATTTTGATCATAATTGATGTCAACTGTGCCTGCTCAGCATTTTCATGTATTTCACAGTGCATGGAAGGATTAATTGTATAATGCGGTACACCTATATGGAAGCATCTCCATTTGTAATGTTCCTCTACTCATTCATTAAGGTGTTTCCTTTTATTTTTCCTTTTATTTATCACCAGTCTGTATATATATTGAGTGAAGAACAGAAGGGTTAAAATTAAGAGACCACTGCAAATTAAACGCTTCTGTTCCTCACTTAAAACTTTCCTTTTCAACTTTTTTGGAAAGGAAAGAAAAAGGTGCAGTGGTCTCTTAATTATTTCCAGAGCTATATATATACAAACATCCATACAGTATACACAAACTGTATACCCAGTATGAATGAATATATAATTTAACAAAATGTATTCATAGGTGTGGGTGTCGGCATAGGCTAGGTTCAGTTGTTTCAGTTTTATTTCAAAAACAATTCATTGCACCTTTCCTACAATGCATACTGAAATTCAATTATGTAATCATAAAAATTAAATAAAAAATGTAAAAAGAAGCCTATTTTCCTTTTGACTAAGCTATCCCCTCATAAACCATAAATACAGTACAAGTCAAAGGTTTGGACCCACCTAGTCATTCAAGAGTATTTCTTTACTTTTACTATTTTCCACATTGTAGAATAAGCGTCTATAAAAAAATTAATTCAGACAGAAAACACCACGTTTAAGTTTAACCATATATTAGAAAATGTCACAACAATAATTTTATGCAGGTATTGGTGTTCGGTTCTGCTCCTCTGGGGTAACTCACTGTCATCACATGAACCTGTATATGATACTACTAATGCCAATAACAACATCATGACGGCATTAATAGAAATCGCCACAGGCAGAGAACAAGGTACGCGGTACCAATCCCTCCGATGTAAAGGAAACACAGAACCAAACCGGTTGAGGCAGGTAGCAGGGATGGTGGGTGGGTTCACACCTGCATGATGATTGAAGAGTCAGTATGAAATATCAAATCTTTACATTGTGATAGGAGTGATCCCAGATGTCAGCTGATACGTCGCTGACCAATGACCACTCGGGTTTCCTGTCTGCTAAGTGTTAAACAAATCAAAATACATTTATATTTTAGATCTTTCAAAGTAGCCACGATTTGCCTTGATGACAGCATTGCAAACCTTTTGGCATTCTCTCAATCAGCAAGAACTGCCCTTGATGCACACAGAGATACTGTGGATATAAAAAGTTTACACACCCTTGTTAAAATCCCAGGTTCTTGTGTTTGTAAAAGAATGAGACAAAGATAAATCATGTCAGAACTTTTTCCACCTTTGATGTGACCTATTACGTAAACAATTCAATTGAAAAACATACTGAAATCTTTGAGGGGGAAAAATAAAAAAGTCACAATAACCTGGTTGCATAAGTGTGCACATCCTTAAACTAATACTTTGTTGAAGCACCTTTTGATTTTATTACAGCACTCAGTCTTTTTGGGTAGGAGTCTATTAGCATGGCACATCTTGACGTGGCAATATTTGCCCACTATTCTTTGCAAAAGCGCTCCAAATCTGTCAGATTGCGAGGACATCTCCTGTGCACAGCCCTCTTCAGATCAGCCCACAGATGTTCAATTGGATTCAGGTCTGGGCTCTGGCTGGGCCATTCCAAAACGTTAATCTGCTTGTGGTGATGCCATGCTTTTGTGGATTTGGATGTGTGCTTTGGGTCGTTGTCGTGCTGAAAGGTGAACTTCCTCTTCATCTTCAGCTTTCTAACGGACGCCTGAAGGTTTTGTGCTAAAATTGCCTGCTATTTGGAACTGTTCATAATTCCATCCACCCTGACTAAGGCCCCGGTTCCAGCTGAAGAAAAACAACCCCAAAGCATGATGCTGCCCCCACCATGCTTCAGTGTGGGTATGGTATTTTTTGGGTGATGTGCAGTGTTGTTTTTGCGCCAAACATACCTTTTGGAATTATGGCCAAAAGGTTCAATCTTGGTTTCATCAGACCATAACACATTTTCCCTCATGCTTTTAGGGGAATTGATGTTTGTTTTTGCACACTTCAGCTGGGCTTGGAAGTTTTTCTTTGTAAGAAAAGGCTTCCTTCTTGCCACCCTACCCAATAGCCCATTCATATGAAGAATACGGGAGATTGTTGTCAAATGTAGCACACAGCCAGTACTTGCCAGAAATTCCTGCAGTTGCTTTAATGTTGCTGTGGGCCTCTTGGAAGCCTCCCACTTCTCGTCTTTTCATCAATTTTGGAGGGACGTCCAGTTCTTGGTAATGTCTCTGTTGTGCCATATTTTCACCACTTAATGATGACTGTCTTCACTGTGTTCCATGGCATTTCTAATGCTTTGGAAATTCTTTTGTACCCTTCTCCTGACTGATATCTTTCAACAATGAGATCCCTCTGATGCATTGGAAGCTCTCTTCGGACCATGGCTTTTGCTCTGAGATGCTAAACTAAGAAAATGTCAGGAAAATCCTACTAGAACAGCTGAACTTTATTTGTGATTAATCAGAGTCACTTTAAATGATGGCAGGTGTGTAATGACTTTATTTAACATGAGTTTGAATGTAATTGGTTAATTCTAAACACAGCCACATCCCCAGTTATAAGAGGGTGTGCACACTTATGCAACCAGGTTATTGTAAGGTTTTTATTTTTCATTTTTCCCCCTCGAAGATTTCAGTTTGTTTTTCAATTGAATTGTTCACAGTATAGGTCACATTAAAAGTGGAAAAGGTTCTGACATGATTTATCTTTGTCTCATTATTTTACATCACAAAAACCTGGCATTTTCACAGGGGTGTGTAGACTTTTTTTTATATCCACTGTATTATAGGGATTCAGTGCATAAACCCTCGTTACAAAGACAAATGCACATTTGAGAGGTCAGTAGTGCAAAACCAGCAATGATCTACAGAGATGTGGAAAATAGCGATCTAGTCTGATGAGTCTTACATCACCAAATGGGCGAGTGCATGTGTTTCATACACCAAGAGAACAGTACAGGTCTGAATGGTTGACCCCTACAGTGAGGGGGTCCGGAGGCCCTGTAATGATGTGGGGGTAATTTTCCTGGAATGGTTTGGATCCACTTGTCCTCTTAGAGGAAACAGTCACCGCAAATCATTACAAAGTCATTCTTTGTGATCACCTTGATCCTATGGTGAAGCATTTCTATCCTGATGGGAGTTGTCCCTTCCAGGATGACAATGGGCCCATCCACATGGCTTGAGGGGTAACTGAATGGTTTGACGAGAAGGAAAATTATGTGAACGATATTATGTTATGGTGTTTGTATTCACCAAATCTCAACCAAACTTATCACTTTTGGAGGATATTGGACCAAGGTGTTAGACAGCTCTCTCCACCACCATCATCAAAACACCAAATGAGGTAAAATCTTTTGGAAAAGTGGTGTTCCCACACTCTAGTAGACTTCCAGAGACTCGTAGAATATACAGTAGGCATTGAAGTGGTTTTTGCGGATTGTGGAGTCCCAACACCTTACTGAGAATATTTTTTGTTCCTTTAATATGAAATATCTATTATATCCAATACGAATTTTCTTTTGGGGGTCTCTGGGTAGACAAAATCTAGCTAGGCCTTTTTTTTAAAACACTTAATGCTCTAATTCATGCTTACTCCACTCCACCTCAACTGCATTAATATTCCGGCTGAGTTCTTTTAGATTAATTTAGGATGTCATCTGAAAGCACTGATCCTCTTGCTTCAGAGATGGATTGGATCAGGGATATCGCTAGGCCTATTTTAGGGGGGCTTTACCCCCAAAACGAGGCTTAGCCCCCCCCATCCATGATTTTCTAGTGGCGTCCCTGGATTGGATGTTGTACATATAACGTAAATGTGGGATGCCATGAATCTATTATGTTTTAATTTTTGTTTCCATCTCCCCACAGAGAATACCTAGGTCCAATAGCCTTATTTGGCAAATGCATAATTTGGTTAAATTGGCTACACGGCAACTAATTGCAATTAACTTTAACAATCAATATTAAAATCATAAAGTGATTGTATCAATTAAATGACCAAAATTGATGTATCACTGATACTGTGTCTTACAGGAGTGTGCTTCTCCATCAGCCAGACTGGTGAAGAGATGCTGACACAGGTTGTTGGAGAATCCATCACATTTTCTAATCCAATAAAGCAAGGTGGTTCTTTATTATATAATGGTAGTCATATAGCTGTGGTGGTTAAAGGAAGAATGGACTCCTATAAAGACAGTTTCAAAGACAGAATTCAATGGGACAAACAGACTGGACAGTTCAAAATCAGAGATCTAAAAACCAGTGATTCAGGGATGTATGTTGTGGATGGAAAGGGAGGTGCCAAGAAAACATATCAACTCACTGTGTTTGGTAAGAAGTAATAAATGCTTTCATTGCTCACTACCACTATTGAACTACTATTCCAGTATATGTTTGTAACCTCTTCCGCCTGTTAGTTATTTCATGTTGTATTATACACTCCTCTACATATTTCATTGGATGGTAATGCAGTTGATTTTCTGCTCTATACTCCATTTTGTATAGGAGTTTGAATGTTTCATATGGCAACAGTACAAAATCCCACCTTCTATATCGGAGTATTTACATAAATATCGGTTTTACCCATAAGCAATGAAAGCACTTAAAAAGTGATAGAATGTGTGTTTTTTATATGAGGCAATATTGGTCTAGACACATCTATTTTCATGTGGACTGTTTCTAACGAAAACTCATCCTCTCCAGAACCTGTGTCCAGGCCCACATTGACAACAGTAGTTAATGAGATCTGTTCAGTGGAGTGTTCTGTAAAGAATGACAGAGATGTGACCCTTTCCTGGTACAGTGGAGAGGAGATACTCAGCCAGACCAGCAGCCCTGACATTTCCATCAAGCTCTCTCTCCCTCTGGTAGTGGACAAACAGAAAAGAACCTCTTACAGATGTGAGGCTGCCAATCTTGTTACCAAGGAGAATGTGACGTTTTATGTCTCAGAGTCCTGCATGGTGACTAAGATGACAGGTATGGTTCATGTAGAAATACATTTATGTAGATACCCAGAAAATACCAATTCTCTATTCCTGAATATTTATGACAATAATACTCTTTTTCACACTAAAGCTGTGTTTGCCTTATTACTGAACCACCATTGTTTCTGGAGCCATATGTCACACCTCTCTCTCTCACACCTCTCTCTCCTCCGGCGATCAGCATTGTCGGTCTTCTAACTGGCAACGACCTAACACCCCTTTCCCCAACACCCCTGTTCATCCTCCACTCCCAGACTGTCTTGTCTTCCTCATTACACACCTGGTTTCCATTCCTCTAATTATCATGTGTGTGTATTCCTGTTTCCCCCTCTCTTTGTGGCTTATTGTCATGATGTTGTGTGTTAGAGGCTCAGTGTCTCATGATACAAGTTAGTGGTGTTGCTTATTGCCTTTGTATTACGTTTACGCTGTACTTTGGTCAACAGACCTTTGCTTATTTGTACACCCTGACTGGGTCTTTGTCCTCAAGAATTTATCAATAAATGCTTTGTTTCCTTGCATCTGCTTTCTGATTACCTTTACTTTGTGACTCCATGGAAACAACAACTTAAAAACAAAATACTGGTATCCGGCCTACACAGTACTGCGAAAGTTCAAAAATATTAGGTATTGATAATGAGTGGGCTCATTGGTCTCTTATTGCTATAATGTGTGTTCTGATTGCTTCAGTAGTGGTTGGACTTGTGATCTGTCGAAAGAAGGGGACAAATGGATTCTCACAAGGCAGGTATTTAATCATTATAGATGGAAATTATCTGGAGAGGATGAGCTTGGGTTAGAAACAATATACTTTAACTTGGAACATTTCTTTTGCGAGCTGCCACAGTGAATACACAGGAAGCAATTAGACATGGAGACATACAAGGCAGGTATTTAATTTTTTGAGGTGTGAGATCTTTTTCTTCCAGTCAAAGTAACAACATTATGCACCAGTTTTTTATTAACCAGGGACAGAGTTTTAGATTTGGGACGAATGCATGTCATTTCAACATGTCATTTGAGAAAGGTAGAGGAAAAGGTCAGTGACCTGGATTAAAATCAATGCTTCAGAAGTACTTATGTACCAGAAGTGGTGCCTTAGACAGCTGGATCAACATACACCACATACTGTTTCCTAATATTTACTTTCTGTGTCTTCATAGGTTCCTCAGAAAGAGAGCAAGATGTCATTCAGAATTCTACGTTAACACACCTCAAACCAACAGATATTCAGGTTGGTAATATGCTACAGACTAACACACAGACAAAACAAAAGACATAAAAACCAACATTTGAAGCCCTTGTGGAAAATCACAATGGTGTCTAGTAAGAAGAGGTCCAGCTAAGAAGAAATTATATTTGAGATCTGAAGATTAGCTCCAACTGCCAATATCTAGAGTGAACTTTATCTCAGTTCCAGTAAGGTTTTTATTAAGATTAATATTACTTGAGTCTGACTCTCTCTTTCTCTCTCCAGAGTCAGATGTCAAAAGTAGCCTATCAACTAATAAAGACCAAATGAAGCCAGGTCTGCAGGGGGAGGAGAAGAAAGGACATCCCAAAGACCACATGGAGTCTGGAGTGTTCAAGACTGTTACCTCTGGTACACACACAGTATACCACTGCTGTATTGGATTGATTTCAGCCTTAAATATATGATATCTCTGTCAATCTTCAATACAGCATAAACAGCTGTAAAAATATAGCTTTAAAAATATATATATTAGAAAGACTTGACACAAAGCACAAGTCTGTGAGAAGTTGCAAAAATACTTTTTCTATCTTTTGTCCTTTGTTGGTTTACGTTGTTTAATGCAGATATCTGATTTAGTTGTTCCCATCTGCTTTATTTATTTAAGGATCACCAATTATGGGATTCTATGGACGTCAATGTCACTGTGCCTGATTTACAGTTATTTTATTAGTGGTAAACTGCAAATTGCTTATTAGTGCCACCTGTTGAGTACCTGATATAGTGACTCTGATTTTAATTAAATGGTCCAAAGTCAAAGTTCAAGGTCCAGTAACAATGGGATGTGATAGAATATGGGCATGAGGAACTTAACACAACACATTATGAGCTGACTAACTCTGAACAAAGGACCATAGATGGGATGTGGTCCTGGGCCTATAAATGAGCCCCACACACCCTACCCACACACCCTGTCCATACCTCCTGATGGGAGTTTTCCATGTGACTGTCATAGACTCTATGAATAGACCCATGGACTGTAGGTTGGCACATACCATTGTGAGGAAGCCTGTCTTTACATGATGATACACAAGAATTTGAGTTCTATTCTGTTGTTAGAGGAGTGGTACTTCATTATTTTGTGCTATATGAGGTACCGTATTGCAAACAGTTGGTATCCATTATTGAGGGGCCCCACACAACCTGATAAGCGTGTGGAGCCAGTAACTCAAGAGGGGACACTACCAGGACATGTAAGGTTAGGATATAGAATACACGCATGTGATTGGAAGACAGCCAGATATTGGAGGGGATGTGCTGGAGGATAATGGACTGTGTAATGGTTGGCTATGACCACTGACCGCCTCCTATGTGTATTGGCATAAAAAACTGTGTTAACTTTGTAATTATTGGAGAACATGTAAGAACTATGGAAGATCAACATCTTGGACTCATGCTAAATAAAGATTCTCCCCTGACTTCTGTTTGCATTAATTTTGTTCATGGATCAAAAATGGACAGAATCTAACAGATGTAAATGGGATAAAATCCATACCATCTAATTGCTGCAGCCCTTATTTGAGGAAACATATTTTTTTCCAATGTTTTTGCCCCATCTAGTGGTTCAATGTTAAATTTCAATATACAGTATTGTGGATCAGATGTGAGGTCAATAAATTTTAGTACCAGTCTATGCAGAAAATACACCAAAATCAAATCAAAATTATTCACAACCACAGAAGAGAATTGCATTTGGAAGTCTAATGTTTTCCCTGAATCGACAGGGATTGAAATGGTCACTTAACATACGTATTTGTGTACTCTTCCAGTTTACTTTGAACTACAGTACATTGTAAGGTGTATCCTAAATAAGGTTTTACCAAAATTGTTTCAGTTATCTGCTTTTATATCTAGGCTGTACTGACTATTTTGCCAAATGAGTAAAAAATATAAGGTCTTATGAGTAAAATATATGTGTTATGAGTAAAATTTAAATAAGGTCTTACCAAAATTGTTTCAATTATTTGATGTTATATCTAGGCTGTGCTGTCTATTTTGCCAAACGAGTAAAAAATATAACATTTCAGAAATATGGCATGTCGATATGGCATGTATGTTTAATTATTTACTGCAAATGACATTTGGTCAATAAACATGAGCACCTCATTTACCATTCAGCGGATTTATGTTAGACCATTATGTTGTTTAGTCAGCTTCAGATTTCTCTGCATTTTTTCTTGTGAAACTCCAGTGTTTCATTAAAGTAAATAAGAAACATTCCTGTACAAAACACATGCAATTAGCTGGGAATGTCTTCTTCCATCCTCTAGAATAAAGAAGACACCCACAAGTTTATAACTGGAAGTGGATGATGTTATGGAGGAAATCATTATTGTGTCTAAGTCCCACCCTGTATTGTGACATCAGCCAGAGTCTTCTGACCAATAGGGGGCGACACACAGAGAGGGATAAAACAACCCTTGAAGGAGCAAATGTACACCGATCAGCCATAACATTATGACCACCAGCTTAATATTGTGGAGGTCCCCCTTTTGCTGCCAAAACAGCCCTGACCCGTCGAGGCATGGACTCCACTAGACCTCTGAAGGTGTGCTGTGGTATCTGGCACCAAGACGTTAACAGCAGATCCTTTAAGTTCTGTAAGTTGCAAGGTGGGGCCTCCAAGGATCTGACTTTTTTGTCCAGCACATCCCACAGATGCTCATGTCAACACCTTGAACTCATTGTTGTGTTCCTCAAACCATTCCTGAACCATTTTTGCTTTGTGGCAGGGCGCATTAACCTGCTGAAAGAGGCCAATGCCATCAGGGAATACCGTTGCCATAAAAGGGTGCACATGGCCTGCAACAATGCTTAGGTAGGTGGTCTGTGTCAAAGTAACATCCACATGAGTGACAGGACCCAAGGTTCCCCAGCAGAACATTGCCCAAAGCATCACATTGCCTACGCTGGCTTGTTTCTTCCCATAGTGCATCCTGGTGCCATGTGTTCTCCAGGTAAGTGACACACACACACCCGGCCATCCACGTGATGTAAGAGGAAACATGATTCACCAGACCAGGCCACCATCTTCCATTGCTTCGTGGTCCAGTTCTGATGCTTACATGCCCATTGTAGGCTCTCTCTGCGGTGGACAGGGGTCAGCATGGGCACCCTGACTGGTCTGCGGCTACGCAGTCCCATACCCAACAAACTGTGATGCACTGTGTATTTTGATACCTTTCTATCAGTACCAGCATTAACTGTTCCAGCAATTTGAGCTACAGTAGCTCGTCTGTTGGATCGGACCACATGGGCCAGCTTTCATTCCCATGTGCCTCAGTGAGCCTTGGTCACCAATGACCCTGTCATCGGTTCACTGCTTTTCCTTCCTTGGACCAATTTTGATAGGTACTGACCACTGCAGACCGGGAACATCCCACAAGGGCTGCAGTTTTGGAGATGCTCTGACCCATTCGTCTAGACGTCACAGTTTGGCCCTTGTCAAAGTCACTCAGATTCTTAGGCTTGCCCATTTTTCATGCTTCTAATACATCAACATTGAGGACAGAATGTTCACATGCTGCCTAATATATCCCACCCACTGACAGGTGCCATGATAATGAGTTTATCAGTGTTTTTCACTTCACCTGTCCGTGGTCATAATGTTATGGCTGATCGGTGAATCTTATAATGATTTTAGTCCATACCTTGTTTTACCATTACAACATAACAGGTGGTTAACCAAGTTAATGTAAGTTTACATTAAAAAGGAAGATTCTAACAGTTGATGGATATGACAATGCACTTCAATTAGTCAACTGTACAGAAGTCTGTTCCATGAAAGTGTGAATTCTTTACCATGTTCTGTTCTATGAAAAGGTGAATACTATACCATGATCTGTTCTATGAAAAGGTGAATACTATACCATGTTCTGTTCTATGAAAAGATGAATACTATACTATGTTCTGTTCTATGAAAAGATGAATACTATACCATGTTCTGTTCTATGAAAAGGTGAATACTATACCATGATCTGTTCTAATAAAAGGTGAATACTATACCATGTTCTGTTCTATGAAAAGATGAATACTATACCATGTTCTGTTCTTTGAAAAGATGAATACTATACCATGTTCTGTTCTATGAAAAGGTGAATACTATACCATGTTCTGTTCTATGAAAAGATGAATACTATACCATGTTCTGTTCTATGCCTCCACCGGATGTCTGGGGTTTATAGGGGTGGAGCAGCACATCTCCAGACTCCATTACTACTAGAGTAGATCTTACTACCACAAACCTATTGTTATAGAGATTTCTTGAACTGATGTATCAGTGGGTCCTTTGACCATCTGCCTAAACCATCAGTGTGTCTGTTCTTCGTTCTTCAGGAATGTGGCCATTTGTCTTGAAAGGGTCATTTACAATGTTCCTGTAGGCCAGGAAGGGATAAAGGAACATAATTATCTTTACAGAATGAATATGCATATTCTTAGCCCCACCCATTAGAAGTACTGTATAATTATTGATGATTCTCTAGTTACCTCTGAGATCTCACTGACCTTGTATCTGTATGTATCTCTCTATTTGCAAATAGACTGCAAAATGTGCCAATAGAATTTTGTCTTGGTACCTACTTCCTAAAGAGTTCTACTTGATAGAATTGCTATCACACTAACTAGCACCTATAGTCGTAGAAGAACATTTGCAGATAGTGGTTGTTTTGGAATTATTGTGATACTGCATGTGTCTTTCCAACTTTATTTGAATGCACCTCATGTAATTCGCTCTGTGGAGAACTAAAATGTTGATTCTTGGGTACAGGAGACAGAGTCTTGTTTGTGGTGTCAGTTCTTCTCGCCTGGTTGAATCTGTACAGAGGTGAGAATGGTAATACATACATCTGTCTTATAAGTGAGAATGAGTGTGAGAACACATAGCCCACAGAGGGAACAGAGAAGTGATAAACCACAAGCTGTCATAGACGGTGATAGAGACACACATTATACCATGGTGGTGTTGTGGGAGTTGATGGAATGCATGTTAAGAGACATAAGAACTGTTAGATCTATACCTTTTGTAGACAGTAGGTATACAGGCTACAGTTCTTTCTCTGCACTTGTGGTTGTTGTTTTTGCGACCAACATTGGACTTGTTGAAAGAACTTTCCATAGGTGTATACGATCAGTCTCAACTTTGCTGTTTCAATAAAAAAACATAGACACAAACACACACACACACAAACACAGTGGACAATCCCTCAGCAGTTTAGATTTAAGGTATATATATTCATGTTCCTCTACTGCAGAACATGTACTGATATGACATACCTCTTTGTTAATGGTGGTTTACACACACACACATTACCTGAATTGAACTTGCTCCCGTTATGTTATGTAATGCAGTAATATTGGGGAATTACCCAGGGTTTTTTACACTGAATGAAGTGTAGCTTAACTCTAAGGTCTTAAGACGTTAAAAACTCCAACAGGGTGACAGCCAATAATTGTGAATTAGAATTTCAGTTAACATCAATCTACACACAATAACCCAAAATAACCAAGCAAAAACAGGTTTTTGAAAAAATGTAAAGCAGAAACATCACATTTAAATATGTATTCAGACACTTAACGATGACATTGGAAATTGATCTCAGGTGCATCTTGTTTCTATTGTTCATCTTTGAGATGTTTCTCTTACTTCACTGGAGTCCATCTGTGGTCAGTTCAATTGATTTGACATAATTGGAAAGGCACACACCTGTCTATATGAGGTACAACAGTTGAAAGGGCATGTCAGAGCAAAAACCAAGCCATGAGTTTAAACTAATTGTCTGTAGAGCTTTGAGAATAGATTGTGTAGAAGCACAGATCTGGAGAAGGGAACCAAAACCTTTCTGCAGCATTAAAAGTTAGACATGAAAAGGTAGTGGTTTTGATGATTTGGGGCACAATGGGTCAATTGGTCTTGTAATGGAAAAATGACTAATCAATTATAACAATTATGGAATGCCACTATTAACACGTATTACATTCTCTTAAATCGATGTAACCAGGTCAAACGGTTGGATGTAACCGGGTCAAACGGAAATGATAATGTGATTTTTCTCTCAAGTTAGAATGTCCTCATTTTAACTTGAGAGAAAAACCACATTATCATTTTCATTAGTAGACTCAAGATTGAGACATAACAATAGAGAAGTTAATTAAGGAGAGTGATCATATGAAGCCATTAATTATCACATAGTTGTGTGGCTCCTTTTTAAATCAAAATGATAGCAGAAATCACCCAAATGGCCCTGATCAAAAGTTTACATACTCTTGAATGTTTGGCCTTGTTACAGACACACAAGGTGACACAAACAGATGGGAATGGCAAGTAAAGGTGAATTTCCCACACCTGTGGCTTTTTAAATTGCCATTAGTGTCTGAGTATAAATAGGCAATGAGTTTGTTAGCTCTCACGTGAATGCACTGAGCAGGCTAGATACTGAGCCATGGGGAGCAGAAAAGAACTGTCAAAAGACCTGCGTAACAAGGTAATGGAACTTTATAAAGATGGAAAAGGATATAAAAAGACATCCAAAGCCTTGCAAATGCCAGTTAGTTCTGTTCAGTTACTTATTAAGAAGTGGAAAATTCAGTTACTCAAAATCAATTGTTGTACGGTGCATTAGTTTTTATTGACTGGTATTGATTGTTAAAGCTAATCAAGAAAAAAATGAAATATGTTGCTTAGCTTTCTTTAAAAATGTCTTCATAGCATGGGTTCCCAAACCTTTTTTCCCCAGGGCTGCTTTTTCACAGTATGTATATAGTCTGTATTACAGAAAGTTATTCCATAGTTTATTTGAAATTTAATTTTATTTAAAGTTCAATTGATGAACAATTGCACATTATATACAGTTTACTTAGTTAAACAATGTTATATTTAACAAGTAGACAGCAGTTATTACATCAGGTATTCATTCATAACCACAAGTCAACCCTTCCTCTGAAACCCTGACAAATGTTTGGCATGTTTCACAGCAGTACAATGTAGAGTCTGTAATGGAGTTTAGCCAGAAAGAAAGACTTTCATTGACAAAGATATTGTTGGTGTGTACGCTACTATACTACTACTTCGAGGATGCTGAGGTTAATAAAATGATGCTGAATTGTTACATGCTTATCTGACTGTAATGCATTGCTTCCACAAAATCATTACATTGCTTATTTCTAAGGTAATGTTCAGAACAATTGTGATTATCCCTTTGACAGCTTCCTGAGCATTCTAAACATTCCATTGTGATAACATCTGTTCTAACTCTGTTCACTGTGGAAGGCAAAAACCCAATGTTTGCTACTTTAATATGAGTTTGTGACACAGTTTGAAACTCAATTGGTACATGATTATTCAAAAGTAATGTCACCAATTTCTTAAAGTATTTTGAGCACTTTACGCAGAATAAAACAATATTTTGTGAATTTTTGTGCTATTTTGTGAATATTTTGTGAACTGATTTGTGCAAAAAACACAAATGTACCGTTACAGCATTTAGTTCACTTGTGACATGGTGTGAAAATAGAAAATAAATGTTTGCCACTTATTTTGCTTATTTTATTACCTTTAAGTAAATATACCACAGCAGCTTTAGAATCTATGCATGAACCATTATATAGTATCAATAACTGGAACGCTGAAGGATGGTGCAGGACACAAGCCTTTGGAGCCAAATTGAGCTTAAATGTATTGACCGTAAGAAAAGAAAAACGTAACTGAAATATATTTTTGAAAATATAAATAAAAGCAAGGTTAACAAAAATATTTAATTGTATGAAAAAACTAAATTCAATCGAATGAAAAAAATAGATTCAAATGAGGTAAAAGTGTATGCTTATCTCAATAAATGTATTTTCGTGTCTGTTAATTTCTTTGTTCAAACACGTTTTTTTCACGTTAGCTTCTTCTTGCGATTACATTTCTTCTTCATTCGACTCATCTTTTCTCATGCTGTCACAGTCCATTTGTGTATTTTCGCATAAATAATTTCTCACGAATACGCACCAAAGCCTAGAAAACTGGAGACATGACTTTTTAAGGTTATGATTACATTGAGTGTGAGACTGTTGCAATATAAAATCCACTTCCAGAGATGATCACTTATGCCTTCTGGACCTACCCCCTACCAGACTTGAGGCCAACATGAAAAACGTCCAGTAGAAAGTATTACAGATAACCTAGATTGTACATTAAACTGAGGAGGAATAATTGAAGAATGTAAAGAATAAGCATATAACGTCATGATTTTGGGGAAACAGGATGCCAGGCGTAGAGTTTACGGACAACGAAGTGTTTAATAATGAAACTCAGACAGGTAAAATAACAAAATGGCAGGACCACAGGAACAAGAAAGGCAAGCAGGTAGGCAAGCAGGCAGGCAGGCAGAAACACAGATAATAGCAGGCAAGACACACAATAACTCCACCAGGGCTGAACAGACCTGGGCAGACTAAATAGGAAGCTAATGAGACACAGGTAATTCTGTGTTTGTAACTTAATTTGCTCGAAACCCTTTTAAAATGAGGATAATACGTTCATTGTGGGTGTCAAAATGCAATATAAAAAATGGAGTATCAAAATTATGCACAAAAGATGTCAAAATTATTCAATTTTTTTGCAAATCACGGAAGAATTGAATTCAATGAAATTAATAAGTAAGCTATGTTATTTTGTGGTTGCCGTGCTATTTCAGTGAAATTGTCTGATCTGTCATTATGCTCTTGTGCAAGACATAGCGTCTAATAATAGAAGCAAAATGGATATATACACTATGTGTCATAAACATAGTATTCTGGTGTTCGGCTACTGTCATAAGACTTGCTGAGAAAATTCTGATTCGGTTTGAAAACAGTTTCAGATTTTTGATTTTCTGTTGCTTCTGCCATAGACCTATGCAGCAGCTATTGTAGAAATGTGTCTCAATTGTGATTTTTGCCCTCTAAATTCATACCATGTGAATATCTTTGCTCCAATGTGATTGATTACCTGCTGTGTTTCTACTTGTTGGTCCTCATAAGGATTTAGCAGGTTAACCATTGTGTGTGCTGACTGCTTGCGATCCTGCTGAATGTTTCACTACATGTGCATTCAGACTTGTGTTCTACCGTCATGCTTGCTGCTCCTTTTTTTGCACAAATCTATCAAGAAATTACCTTACGTTCTAGTTACAGTAATGTAGTTGGATGGGGCATGACGTAGGCCTGTCTGGTGTGGAATATGGGTTTGGATATAAGGGGTTTTGTTGAAAGAAATGCAACAGCTACTTGAGGTAGTAGCTTATAACGCTGGACCACTTTAAAACACAGTGTTTATTGACTGTAAAGAGGTATTTAAATGAAGGGAAGGTCTTGCCATTCTATTGTTTTAAATGTTTGTGTGAGGCACAGTCAGGGGTGTTTATTCAGTCACTAAGGCATGTGGCCAATATATCACAGCTAAGAGCTGTTCATAGTCACGATGCATCAAGTAGGGCCTGGACACAGCGCTTTGCAATAGTACATTATAACACATACCCCTGAGATGCCTTATTGTTATTATAAGCTGGTTACCAACCCAGTTGGAGCATTAAAAAGTGTTATTTTGTCATACCCATGGTATGCTGTCTCATATACCACAGCTATCAGACAATCAGTATTCATGATTTATATCAACCAGTTTGTAATTCAGCAGTAAGGCTGAAGTGGTGTGATATATGGCGAATAGACCATGACTAAAAGCTGTTCCTTCTAGGCACGATGGTGTCAAGAGTGCCGTGATACAAAACCTAGTGGTACATTGGCAATATATGACAAACCCCCAATGTTTTTTGCTGTTCTAAGGACAGGGACAATATTCTTTTGTTATGCCTTTACTATGCAGTCTAATATACGTTCAGACAGTCACGTTTGAACTACCTGGTGTATAATTAAGGATAAATACTCAGGTTACATTCCAAATTAGGGGTATTATAGACATCCTCCTGGTGAGAGAACCAATACTTACCTCTTTATGGTAAACGGGGTGTTAAACACATATTTACATGATATTAATAAAGTACATTTTTGTTTCTTGCAAGGTGGGTGATGGGTGGGTGTAAGATTGGAATCTGCCTCAAGCCCCCAAATCAATAAGTCCACCTCTATTTGTGATTAGCTTTAACAATCATTCAATGTTAACAACATTAAATGAATCAATTGCATTAACCTGATTGCTGTATCATCAGTGTCTTGCAGGACTGTGTTTCTCTATCAGCCAGACTGGTGAAGAGATGCTGACACAGGTTGTTGGAGAATCCATCACATTTTCTAATCCAACAAAGCAAGGTGGCTCTTTATTATATAATGGTATTACTATAGCTGTGGTGGTTAAAGGAAGAATGGACTCATCCTATAGAGACAGTTTCAAAGACAGAATTCAGTGGGACCAACAGACTGGACAGTTCACCATCAGAGATCTAAAAACCAGTGATTCAGGGATGTATGTTGTGGATGGAAAGGGAGGTGCCAAGAAAACATATCAACTCACTGTGTTTGGTAAGAAGTAATAAATGCTTTCATTGCTCACTACCACTATTGAACTATTATTTCTGTATATGTTTGGAACCTCTTCCACCTGTTAGTTATTTCATGTTGTATTATACACTCCTCTACGTATTTCATTGGATGGTAATGCAGTTTATAAACTGCTCTATACTCCATCATTTTGTATTGGAGTTTAAATGTTTCATTTGGCAACAGTACAAAATCCCACCTTGTGTATCGGAGTATTTACATAAATACATTTTTTACTCGTAAGAAATGAAAGCACTTAAAAAAGTGATAGAATGTGTGTTTTTTATATGAGTCAATATTGGTCTAAACACGTCTATTTTCATGTGGATTGTTTCTAACCCAAACTCATCCTCTCCAGAACCTGTATCCAGGCCCATGTTGACAATAGTAGTTAATGAGATCTGTTCAGTGGAGTGTTCTGTAAAGAATGACAGAGATGTGACCCTTTCCTGGTACAGTGGAGAGGTGATACTCAACCACACCAGCAGTCCTGAACGTTCCATCAAGCTCTCTCTCTCTCTCTGGAGGTTGACAAACAGAAAAGAACCTCTTATAGATGTGAGGCTGCCAATCTTGTTACCAAGGAGAATGTGACGTTTTATGTCCCAGAATCCTGCATAGAGTTTGAGGTGCCAGGTATGAACCATCCATATAAAACTCTTCTAAATTTCCTCAATATTGGGAACAGAAATACCCTTTACACACTATTGGGAAAAGCTTAGCTTGGCCATGCTGTACTGCACTGGTCTAGTAAGGAATTCACCATACTGGCTGGAATTGTGCTGTTAAAATTCAATGTGAAATAAAAAAAAGAAAATATCTGGTCTGCGTAGTTAAGGTTAAATAGGTGTAAGTATGTTTAATAACAGTTTCAGGGATTTTCGGGTGCATTTCACTACTTGGACATTTTGGGTCTCCATACATTTCGTGATACTCGAAGATACTCCATACATTTCTGTAATAAGTATCATGAAGTGTTGTATATCTCTGTAATCAGTACACTCTCAGTTACAATAAACAATAAATAAGAACGACTTCTGCGACACTATTTAGAAAATACATGTGTTGGAAAGGCAAGGCAAATATTCTATACAGAATATTTCCTGGATATGGTATGATAAAAAAAAATAGGTTTTGTTTTAATGACTTATTTTGATTCCCCCATGCCTTTAGTGACATATAACAGTGTTTTAGGGTCAAACTAATGAATAAAAATAATAAAACAATGTAAATTTCTTGGGTTCCCCAAAATAAATAATTTACTCCAATGTAGAAATCAAACAATATTTCAAAAGGTTGATAGATGCTGTCTTCCATTTATTATGCAATATTTACACCAAACAGCCACCAGATGGGAGCAGAGGACTGCTAGTGAAGTTATAGTTACATCTCATTATAAAAATATTAAGATACCATTTTTTTTTTTTAAACTCATGAACATACCTGTAGTATGTTAACAGAAGAACACTTTTACGTCATAATCATAATGCGAACAATGTAATAACGGTGCTATGTATCATACATAGCGATCTACTTATTATCCGGATGGATCACGTCTACAGTCACCTGTCTGAGCCTAATGGTCATTCTCGTTGCCTGGTAAAATGTGGTCCTGGACAGAATCCCCTTCCTCAACCTCTTCGTTACGTTCAAATACTGTATATGTTCTAAAACATTTTGGGTTGTGAACAAACAACTATCTTGCTAACCAAAACCGAAAACGTTTGTAATCGGGAACGGAGCTGTGGGTAGGGTGTTCGCCATTGTTGTTTTCCTCTCCAAGTCACCATGACCCTGACCCCTTCCCATCATTCCTAAGTCCTAAAGGTCATGTTTCCAGGTGTTATGACACAGCAGAAGTGTCGTTTGTGATGGGCAACAAGGATTAAATGTACAAACAGGGGATCAGGTCAATTCCCCATTACATGACGTGCATCACGGTGGCCAGTTTTAGTGCAAATCTACTTTTGCCTCACACAGGCCGTGATACCAATAGGAACAGAAACTATATACGGATCGCTTAATTAGAATGTCTAGAAATTAGCTAAAGAAAACCATATGATTCTAGCGATTACCGTTCTGGATATTTAGAGAAATGTACACTATGTGGTCCATCCACTGAGACGTAGTTTAAACCCCTTGGGTCCGCTGAGCCGCAGACCCTAAGGTGTTTAAACTCCTTTGCAAATGTTTTAATATGTTTTTCTCTCTGTAAATGAGCACTGAGTCCAAGATAAACTAAATACAACTTCCATATTTCAGAATGCTTCACATTATTGTTTTATCAGTGAGCATTTCTAAAATCTTGCACTAAATGCCAATGTTATTGATATACCTGAATGAGGAAGGCAGAGTAACTATGTTATCTCTTGTTACAGACATCCTGTTTAAGCCTGAAATAAACATAATTGTCTGCATTGGCAGCCTCTCCTCTAACAGCCTCCATCATCAGACACATATTAGTGCCACTCATCCTACTGACAGCCATTATCACTTTGTACCTATACTACAAGGTAAAAAGACATGCATTTAAATGTGATAAGGTTTTAATAGAACAATATTCAAATGATTATTGGGACAGGGGGTAAGAGTGAAAGAAAAAGAGAAGGCAATGTGTGAGGAGACTGTACAGACCAGTAAATGTTTCGGTCTAGGTGCTACATCTCCCTAGATGAAAAGGAGGCAGAAGAAAGTGACCAGAGAGAACAACATGGATATTTATGTCAATGTCAATGCTGTGGAGATGGTCTCTCCAGTCTCCAGAGCTGAAGCTGGGCCATGAGAGCACACCGAATCCAGGGAGAATGAATAGGATAATGCTGACCCTACAGGACGAATTTGGTCTGTTTTGTGTTTTAACCTGCTAAAATATTTAATTAAAAAATATATATTACATTTTATTTGAGAAGCCATTGTTTCTCTACCAATGTAGTTGCCACATCTAGTAGTTAAATGTTTGAAATGGAATTTTAATATTTTTGTAGTTTGGTCCATTGTGCTGTAGGTGCCTTGGAACATAAATCATGTGTCCCCAAAGTCCTGTCAAAACTCTTTGCTTTTACATTTGGTCTGTGGTTTCTAATTTGAGAAATGTGTAAGGAATTATAAACATTTGAAATATATCAATGTTATTGTTTACTGTTAATTGCATTCCGGCATGTACCTTGAGTTTATCATCCTGTATTTATTTCAGGTATATGTACATTTTTCAAGGTCACATTGCTCAATGTTGTAACTTGTGAAACTCCAAATTTTACTAAATAAATCAGTAAAATGCCTCTGTAAAACACAGATTAACCTTTCACTCTTTATAAATAGTCAGATAAAATAGATTTCACCAAGGAGGACTTGTGGTAAAGACAAAGGCACTACAGTACCACTGTAGGGGGATGTTATTGTGGCCAGTGGGTACTGGAATTAGTTGTCATTGTGTGGAAAATGATGGGAAAACACAGGTCCAATAACAAACTTGTAGTATTTATTAGCCCAAAAATCTAATTAGCAGTTACGAACACATTCATGACAGAAAAAACAACAACTGGGGATATCCCAGGATGATGGTACAAGCAAGTTTCCTGAACTAAATAACAGTCCCTCAGCTCGTAACAAGCTGTTCCTCCTCTCTCTAGCCAGAGCCGAATTCATTGCCCAAATATATAGCTTCCAATACACCTACCCACATTGGACTAACCCATTCTACAGAATCACAAGGGGAGCATCACCCCGGGTAGGAAATACAATATATTATAGTTAAACATTTCACTACTGTGCTTACCAATAGGTTTAGTTGTTATTTACCAAGAGCACTTTAACCTTCTAAATCTTCAAAATATATACCATAACCGAGCTGTACACTGGATAAGCATTACCTGGGACACATTGCGTTTAGCCTAGCCCACACAAACCTTTAAATAGGAGCCTGTTAAATACCCTCCCACTTTTCCTCCATTTTGTACACCGGGGAAGTAAGTATACATTGTGCTGCTTCTAACAAATGTTAAAACTTATTGTTACATGTGTACATGGACATTACATGAACCAACAAATAAATTGGCCACCTGTTTTATCACTACCAGACCTGTCATTATTTTCTGTTATTAAGGCTAACTTAAAGATATGAATGTACACAAACACTTTCTGTCAGGGTGTTTGGGCCTAGTGAAAAGGTAGGAAGCATCCTTTTCACAGGACTTATTTCCTTATTTTGAAATAAAAGGGTACTACTGAGAGCACAGAAAGTCTACAGAAGTAAGACCTTAACCAGTCCACCATTTCCATTGTTTTGCACATCCTATGCTTATATGAAAGCATCTCTACTGGGGAAAACTAGTGATGGGCAGAACGACTCTTTCTGAAACAGAGACAATCGAAAAATTTGTCGAGGCTTTATGACGCTCAAAACATTTACTCGACATCAGCTGGTTAGAAATATAAATCAGATGTTCAGTGTTCATACAGACGTATTTTCCCATATTGCTATAAAATATTTCGTGGCTCAACAGTTTGGTGAGCAGTGCCAATTGAAAAGTGAAAGTAAAATGTGGGATTTGTATCCCCCTTTTCTCTTGCCTTTCCAGCTAGCTTTTCATTTAACCATTCCTCCATGATAATGTTTTGGATGATAAAGGCCTGTGGGTGAGAAGGGTTGCATTCCTATTCCTTTTGCAGTAAATGAGACATTACTTGAACAACAATAAATATTGTTTTTAAATGGAATAAAAACCTGAAAACCATTCAGATTTGAACCTGGGTCGCCTTGCTCAGTAGTCGGCGACAGTACGCACTACGCAACTAGTGAAGGAATTCAAAATGAAATGTTTCTACTTCAATAGCTAAATAGAGCTCAGTGTTTGAAAGTATTGACATGGGCGCCCAGGCGCCGGGAAATGCTTTGCAACAACCCCTTTAAATCGGGTTTCTACTAACCAGGCTATTTTCAAACAATTGTCAATATCTCATTAATCTCACACATTTCAGTCTTGCAACAAAATGACAACAAGTTGTTGGTATTATCACCTGAATTTTCAAAGCCTGAGGCAGTCAGGTCTCGGACTCAATCAACACTAGCGGTTTCGTTAAATATCACGTGACAGTGTTTCGACACCTGCCCTCACGTGACCAGAAATGTTTCGGAACATTGCTCTAATATTGTGAGTTTCGGAAGGGTGTCGAAAAGATCAGAACAGTATCGAGCGTGTGTGCATTGCAGCCCATGAGACTTGAGACATTCTTCCGATACATTGTGTCGAAAAGCCCGGAACATCAATCATTACTTTCCAATATGCTTTTTAAACAATGCATTCATTATAATGATTTGGATGATAAAGGCAGAGCCATAAGATTCAATTAATAATTAAATGAATAATTTAAGAACAAAAAATTGTTTCAATTGGACAACATTAACCAGGATTTCAAGTCATATAGTTCCACAAGAAAGTCTGTGACACTATCCCCTGAGCCTTTACTGAAACACCTCAGAGGTCTTGGCACCAACATTGGTAATAAAGTGTTCAGTAAAGGTTGTGATGCGTACTGAAAGAGTTACTACCATAGATGATGGAACATTTCTAAGGTTAATACCAACTAGGCTAACTTGCAACAAAGTGATGCCACTCATTCAAAGTTGTTGGTGTTGGATGCACCTGGTTTTCAAAACCCGAGACAGTAACTTGTTTGGGATGTAACTACACATGTTTCGTTCAATAACACATCTTTCGACCCCCAGCAACATGTGACCAGAAGTGTTTCGGAACATGTTTTGGAACATTGAATGTCGAATAGATCAGAATTGAACGTGAGTGCCGAGCAACTCATCACTAGGGAAAACGAAGAGTATTAATCTCTTGCTCCCTTTTGTAAAATACATGAATACTGCACAAGTTGAAACTACTGAGGGTGGATGATGTACCAGAGGAAATGATGTGTCCCAGTGTCACCCGTTAGATTGCCATGAAGGAACCGAAAAATGTAAATTCTATGTTTATTTACATATTCAATGATTCTTCATGATTTATTATAGACATGCATACCTATGTGCTTAATGTCTATCCTAGAAGTCAATCATTGGAATGTTAATGGTTAACAGATGTTTCTGTAAGGTGTCCCCCACACCTTTAGTTAGGGGATATAAACCAGAGTAGAGTTTGGGAAAAAAACTTGTGCATTTTTGCATTTTCCTCCCTTCTGCCTGCATATTTGCTCTTGCAAATGTCTTGAATCTCCAGAGAACTTTTATCTTTGATACCTGTACTGTAATTGTAATACTCTCTTGCAGGCTCGCCGATAGTGGGGGACAAACAGGTCTGTTGTCCCGGGCCCAGGGTAGGGGGGGGCCTAGAACTGACATTGGGTTGACATTAAAGGGCCCATCTAAGATTATCTCGTCCCTGGCCCAGGCAAGACTGTCAGCTGGGCTGCTCTCTTGTTAAGAACGCCTCCCGGGCGAGGGAACGCAACACCCCGCTGCACGTAAACGTCCCATGGAGTGGGAAAAGGTATGGGGTCGTAGGTGTAAGGATGACAGACAACTGAGGTAACGTTCACAGGGGTTTATTACTTCCCCACAACACACGGGAAAATGGGGAAAAGGGTCTGGACGGAACCAAAGCAAAGAAAGTAAAAATTAAAGTAACCCCTCACCTATCTTACCTGCCTATGTGCTACTCACCTATGCGCCACTTGGCACGCTAACCAAAACACAGTGGGTGGTCCGCCCAGATCTTACCTAGTGTGTATAGACATTCAGAACACTACGGGTAATGCATGCCCGCGGGCCTCTAGCCTACAAACTCCCAAAGTGTGTTCCCCTTACCCCCTGGGAAGAAACAAAAACAGGATCAAAAATCAAAACTCCAAGAACGGGTAACAAACAACACCGAAGCAAAACACACAAAGGCAAAAACAACCACAGGGCACAGCAACACAACCTCATGAAAGGGCAGAGAGCCACGAGTGGAAATCAACAGGGCTCTTACAGTATACAGCTGAGGGAAGGATGGGATCGGATGATGAGGACTGGATCCAGTTGGGTGCAATAACAGGAGGGAGTGGTCATTGAAGAGTGGGAGATGGAGCATGATTGGCGCCACCTGTGAAGAGCTGACACAGAACAGAACACCCACACGTACAAACACACAGCAACACAGAACTGGGAAACGTAACACAAACACACAAACTGGGGGATGTAACATCTTTTAATATATTAAATTCATTTGTTACATTCATTCATTCATTGACTATTTGGAATTAATCTAAAGGGGTCAAAATCCAGTTCCTTCAGACATCAGCCTGATACTGACTGCAGTAAAGGGTTCTTACCAAGAGGAACACACACTAATGTAGAACATACACCACTTAACAGAAGACAATAAATAATCTCATGATTTCCATTTCATACTGGGTTGTATTCCTTCTGCTATAAAAAAATATATATAGTTTTGATGAAATATTACAAAATGTTCATCAACAGTTTTAAATAAGGGACATATTCTGGTAGGTCCCTGCCTGTTTGATGAAAGAGAAGAAAACCCGGGACAGACCTACCAGAATTGGTTCAATATCAAATTAAAATTTCTGCAACTGAAACATTTTTGTTTGGAGGAATGAATACACCCCTGATTTTAATTCCTATTGATATAATTGGTCTGTAACTCACCCCCTTGTACACACATTTAGAGACAAAACAATAATCACTTGAAGGTGCACAACAAAGATAACTTGATACAAGGACGCCGGACCTGATCGCAAGAAAACCTAAATAAGTCAATGTTATTACAATTATCATTACAGGACTGTACTTAATGTGCTTGGAATATATCTGTGAAACTTGAACAACAGCAGCCATGTTGCGACTGGCACTCCATTTACATCTGAAATATTGCCTTCCCCTTTAGGATAGGCTATGCACTAATAAAAAAACAAATGTAATCCTTCCTCCTGTCAAATCCTTGACATGGTGTTAAGAAGACCCCAAAAAATCCTAGAGGCAGGACACTTAAGTTGAGCAATGAGTATACAGTTGTGTTCATAGGTTTGCATACCCTGGCAGAAATTTTGGCTTTGATTTTGAAAATATAATTGATCATGCAAAAAACTGTCTTTTATTTAAGGATAGTGATCATATAAAGCCATTTATTATCACATAGTTGTTTGACTCCTTTTTAAATCATAATGATAACAGAAATCACCCAAATGGCCCTGATCAAAAGTTTACATACCCTTGAATGTTTGGCCTTGTTACAGACACATAAGGTGACACACATAGGTGAAAATGGCAATTAAAGGTGAATTTCCCACACCTGTGTCCTTTTAAATTGCAATTAGTGTCTGTGTAGAAATAGTCAATGAGTTTGTTAGCTCTCACATGGATGCACTGAGCAGGCTATGTACTGAGCCATGGGGAGCAGAAGAACACTGTCAAAAGACCTGCGTAGCAAGGTAATAGAAATTATATAAAGATGGAAAAGGATATAAAAAGACATCCAAAGCCTTGCAAATGCCAGTACTGTTCAATCACTTATTTAGAAATGGAAAATTCGGTGATCTCTTGATACCAAGCCAAGGTCAGGTAGACCAAGAAATTTTTCAGCCAAATTTGCCGGAAGAATAGTTCGGGATACAAAGAAAAACCCACAGGTAACCTCAGGAGAAATACAGGCTGCTCTGGAAAAAGATGGTGTGGTTGTTTCAAGGAGCACTATACGATCAATCAATCAATCAAATTATTTTATAAAGCCCGTTTTACATCAGCAGTTGTCACAAAGTGCTTTTACAAAACACCCGGCCTTAAAACCTCAAGGAGCAAACAACAGTAGTGTTGAATTTCAGTGGCTAGGAAAAACTCCCTTAGAAGGCCGAAATTTAGGAAGGCGGGTGACCAGTCCTCTTCTGGCTGTGCCGGGAGAACATATTAAGAGTACAAATTGTAATAATTAATAAGTGCATGTGGGCTGAGTTCAGAGTCTATTTAAACTTAGTCCAGGTTGGAAGCATGACCAGATGGACAAGGACAGGGACAACACGGGGAGGGGGAGGTGTCAGCACAGTGGCAGCTGAAATCGTCAGGTATCGTCTTGATCTGCAACACAACCAGGAGGACTTTGGACTGGGACACCAACGGGTCTTTCAAGCCTGGTACTCCTCAGGTGTGGGCCAGGACCTCATGTCCTCCTAAGTTTAAAACAGCAGGAGACAAGGAAACTTTAGAAAATGCATTCCTTAGATCTACAAGGATTTATAGTGGAGAAGGAGAACTGACCCTACTCCCCCAGCACAATAATATAGCAGCGTAAGACCTTGGGGCTGAGACAGGGGGGTCCGGTGACACTGTGGTCCTATCCGGGGGAGGCCCCAGACAGGGCCCAACAGGCAGGAAAACAATCCACCCACATTGCCAAGCATCAACCAAAGGGACACCCACCAACCGCAACCACCCTGAATGAGGGCCAAGTATTGCCAGCAGAGTACAGGCCAATTGCACAAGTGTGCAACAGAGTGACAACAACAAGCCAGTGACTCCGCCCCTGAATGGCGTTGGAGGGAGGGCATCCCAGTGGCGATGAGAGCCCACCTGGCAAGACAGCAAGGGT
This sequence comes from Esox masquinongy, assembly GCA_016801175.1. NCBI lineage: Eukaryota > Metazoa > Chordata > Actinopteri > Esociformes > Esocidae > Esox > Esox masquinongy. The sequence goes on along the minus strand of JACXGI010002788.1, from coordinate 32,445 downwards.
GGACAGTATCAAGCCATTCTGGTCACCTTCATGCCCCTAGGCTAGACTACACTTAATCATAGACCAGGCTGTAGAGATGAGTCTTTAGTAGACACTTGAAAGTTTGCACTGAGTTTGCATTTCTAACCTTAATTGGCAAATCATTCCACAGTAGTGGAGCTCTATGAGAGTAGGCCCTGCCTCCGGCTGTTTGTTTAGAAATTCTAGGTACAATTAAAAGGCCTGCATCATGCGATCTAAGGTTACGTGTAGGTATGTATGGCTGGATCTTTTTAGCGAGGTAAGTAGGAGCAAGTCTATGTTTTGATTCATAGGTTAACAATAAAACCTTAAAATCAGCCCTAACCCTAACAGGCAGCCAGTGTAAAGAGGCTAGTACTGGAGTAATGTGTTCACATTTTTTTGTTCTAGTTAGGATTCTAGCAGCCGTGTGCAGCACTAATTGAAGTTTATTTATTGATTTGTCAGGGTAACCGGAAAGAAGAGCATTGCAGT
>JACXGI010002788.1:9904-31850 GCA_016801175.1 Esox masquinongy | reverse complement strand
CTTTTTCTGCATCAGTTTTTGATAGATTTTTGCAATGTTTCGAAGATGAAAATAAGCAACTCTTGAGACATATTTTATATGTTCATCAAAGGAGAGGTCAGGGTCAAGGGTAACGCCGAGGTTTCTTACAGTTTTTTGGGATACAACCATGCAGCCGTCGAGGTTCACAGTGAGATCTGCCAACAAAGCTCTTTGTTTCTTGTGTCCTAAAATGAGCATTTCTGTTTTTCTTGAGTTTAAAAGCAAGAAGTGATACTTGAACAAAAATGAGCTACATAGTCAAGCTGCCAGAAAGAAGCCTTTACTGCGCCAATGCCACAAAAAAGCCTGGTTACAATATGCCTGACAACACCTTGACACGCCTCACAGCTTCTGGCACACTGTAATTTGGAGTGACAAGACCAAAATAGAGCTTCATGGTCACAACCATAGGCACTATGTATGGAGAGGGGTCAACAAGGCCTATAGTGAACAGAATACCATCCCCACTGTGAAGCATGGTGGTGGCTCATTGATGTTTTGGGGGTGTGTGAGCTCTAAAGCCACGGGGAATCTTGTGAAAATAGATGTCAAGGTGAATGCAGCATATTATCAGAAAATACAGGCAGACAATTTGCATTCTTCTGCACGAATGCTGCGCATGGGACGCTCTTGGACTTTTCAGCTCGACAGAGGCCAAGTTGACCCTCCAGTGGTTACAGCAGAAAAAGGTGAAGGTTCTGGAGTGGCCATCACAGTCTCCTGACCTTAATATCATCGAGCCCTTTGGGGAGATCTCAAACGTGCGGTTTGCTGAAGTGTATGAATGTATGCTTGTTTATGTTTAGATTACAAAAGAATATCCGTACACAGGAAGTCATGTTTAGTCAAAGTGTGACAGTAATTAGCCAATGGGCTTACAGTACTGTGATGTGTATTTGGTACAGTGATGTTTATAAAGGAGAGGACAACTGGAAGTCTCTTTGAGAAGAGATGAGATTGAGTTTGTAAGACATTATGCATAAAGACCGGGTCTGTAACCTCATGAACAATAGACTACCCAATGCTGCAATTAATAATTGAATTACTCTCTCCCTTGAAGACCGGGTACGCAATCATTATTTCAACCACTATACGAAACGGCTGATTTCTAACAGGTTCATGCAAGACGACCAAAGACTTTGCATGATATGGAGCCATCTTGCCAAGACAAATGGGCAACTATACCACCTGCAAGAATTCGGGGCCTCATAGACAACTATTACAAAAGACTGCACGCTGTCATTGATGCTAAAGGGGGCAATACACAGTGTTAAGAATTAAGTGCATGCAGACTTTTGAACATTTTTTTCTTTGTTGCCATGTTTGGTTTTATGATTGTGCCATTCTGCTATAATCTACAGTTGAATATGAATCCCATAAGAAATAAAAGACATGGGTTTTGCCTGCTCACTCATGTCTTCTTTTCGGGCATCTTTGAGGCCCTTGCTTGCTAGCCAAGCAGTGGAGAACTTGGATGCATGTGATGGAGCATTGTCCTGCATAAAGAACATGGCCTTCTTGAATGCTGAGGACCTCTTCCTGTACCACTGCTTGAAGAAAGTATCTTCCAGAAACTGGCAGTAGGTATGGGAGTTGAGTTGGACCTTTATTGGACCTTTTCAACCGGAACAGGTTCAACTACCTCATCCTTAATGATAGCAGCCCATACCAGTCTAACCTTTGGCTGGCACACTCAGGGACTCCCCAATATTTTAACTTGGTCTCATCATACAAGATGATCTCCTTCAGGCAGCATATCGTATAACTTTCACAAAGCAGCTGATTATGTCTAGCCACTCTACCATAAAGACCCAAAGAATCATTTCACAATGTGCTCTTGGGAACTTTCAGTGAAATAGTGTTTTTCTAAAATCTTCCCAAGATTTTTATAAGAAATTGAAGGGGTTTGAATATTTTCCAAAGGCACTTTACATGAAGAATGATTGGATCCTTGGTAAAGATTAGCAAAAAAAGCTATGAATGTTTTGTTGTTTATTAACTTGATGCGACAGAAAAATGGGAGAAATCTAACCTTTAATTAAGGAATTATTCATTATAAAAATGAAATTAAATTTAAATATTGAAATAACCAAAACCACATGGCTACAGTATGGTTTCAGTTAAATGTCAGAATGGTCATCAACACTGCCTGAGCCTAATTGTTTTATGCCTTTCAGCTACAGACTGGGTTGTATCCATAGACAATAGTCATTCATCTGTGGGGGCTGAACAAGAGACGTTTGTGAGGTAAATGTGGATCCCGACGTGGGTTCCTTGGGACGGTTCATCTCACAGTAGATTACTGTACACTCATGAAAAACATTAATATCTTAAAGGTGCCATTGGAGAGTTCAGCCCTCTGTCGGCTAAAAGTGGAATTGCAAAAAACAAATGAGGCTTAAAAACATGGCACCATCTTGAAAAAGGGCAAATTCTTAATAGGTAAACCATTTGTTATAATGTTCATGTCACCAGACTGATTATAGATGCAGCAAGTTAAGATAGCTAAGACTGAGGCTAGTTTACCATATGTGAGCTAGTTTGTTGCAAGATGTTTGGATTATTTATGTTATTTAAAGATTGATTGTTTTAGATTTTTATAATTTTAGATTTCAGCCTGTGTTAGGCAATGGATCTAATGATCCTAAAGATGGTCGCTCCATGCTGTGTGATTTAATTTGGGATGCATAAGGATTTAATGTGCACTCTAAAAATCACTTTTTGCCAAAAAAGTCTACAATATGTGGTATAATGTAGCTTATTCTGTCATAGCCGCAAGCCAATCAAATAAATCGTTCTTGATCCTGCCTCTTCTTTAAAGAGGTGCTGGACAGAGGCGTTGCTAGGATCACAATACATTCGGGGCACAACCCTCCCCCCCCCCCGCCCCGCCAGGGACAGAAAGTACAGGGTTTTGAATGTTCATGCGGAAAACTTCATGCGGATCGTAGTTAGAGATTAATAGATCAGGGGCTATATTATTATGATATTTTTGTCAATTTGAGATCCGGGGCTATTCATAAAAGAACTGCGGCTATAGCCCTGGACACCCAGGCCTAACGACGCCACTGGTGCTGGAGATACAAATGAATAACATACAGTATCTCACAAAAGTGAGTACACCCCTCACATTTTTGCAAATATTTGATTATATCATTTCATGTGACAACACCGAGGAAATGACACTTTGCTACAATGTAAAATAATGAGTGTACAGCTTGTATAACAGTGTAAATTTGCTGTCCCCCCCAAATAACTCAACACACAGCCATTAATGTCTAAACCGCTGGCAGCAAAAGTAAGTACACCCTTAAGTGAAAATGTCCAAATTGGGCCCAATTAGCCATTTTCCCTCTCTGGTGTCATGTGACACGTTAGAGTTACAAGGTCTCAGGTGTGAATGGGGAGCAGGTGTGTTAAAATTGGTGTTATCACTCTCACACTCCCTCATACTGGTCACTGGAAGTTCAACATGGCACCTCATGGCAAAGAACTCTCTGAGGATCTGAAAAAAAGAATTGTTGCTCTACATAAAGATGGCCTAGGCTATAAGAAGATTGCCAAGACCCTGAAACTGAGCTGCAACACGGTGGCCAAGACCATACAGTCAAGCACGGTGGTGGGAGTGTCATGGTCTGGGGCTGCATGAGTGCTGCCGGCACTGGGGAGCTACAGTTCATTGAGGGAACCATGAATGCCAACATGTACTGTGACATACTGAAGCAGAGCATGATCCCCTCCCTTCGGAGACTGGGCCGCAGGGCAGTATTCCAAGATGATAACGACCCCAAACACACCTCCAAGACAACCACATGAAAAGATATAATCAAATATTTACAAAAATGTCAGGGGTGCACTCGCTTTTGTGAGATACTGTAACTATTTCTGTTTTTAGCCATGACTTGCAGTTGACTAGTAACTGACTAGAGAACTATTGCTGTTCAGCTGTTCTAAATTTATAGGTGATCAGAATGCTCTCTCATAGTGGAAATGACAAGACCATTTTAAATGGTATAGAAACTTGCATTTTCTCAAGTTTGTGGTTAATTAATGGTTAAAAACAGAACATCTAAGTCAACGTTTTCATTCCGTTGTGATGGTTTAGTATTATTCTTCATATTCTGTACTAATTGTATGCCCTGTGTTGAGTGTCATTTGCCTAGCACAACAAAAATAATTAGATTCCCACTCCCAGACCAGCTTCATTTTGGTGAAATATTCACATGAACTTAAGTGGATATTAGATCAATGTGATGCTCCCCCCGACTAAGGGATATCAGAACCTATTGCCAGCTAAATGCTTTTTTGTGCTGTGCACTGCCAAAACATATTTTCATTATTGTTCTGAACCAACACCCATACCAATAAATATATGATAAGGCATCCCCTCATATTTATAACCAACCCTATCAAAAACTAACAATATTTGGGTATGGAGGTCACAGTTTTTTCAGTAGGATATTAACAAGCTCACATTTTATATTATTGTCCAACACTATTAACTATTTGTAAAAATATTCGTGCACAGTGGCCATATAAGCAGCAGGTTATTAAAAAGCCTTTCTTAGGTCTACCTTTTGTAGCAGGTCAACTATTCTGTCTACCAGTTTCATCCTAACAGAACCTTCATGTTAACAGTAGTCAAATTCTCCTCTGGTCAGCTTCACTGAACCCCTTAAATTCTGTTAAATGACTGTTCATCTCTCAGAAAGCAACGCAAATGGCTATGATCCCTGATTTACTTTTGGGCCGGTTAGTATTGTTATAGAGAAAGTATTTCATGCTTTGCTGACTGGTATTTGTTGTTGCAAGGCGGCTTTTGCATCTGCCATCAAGTTCACGCTGGAGGGAGGGGTTTCCAGTTCTCTTGCTATTATTCTTCAAAATTGCATTTCAAGTGGCCAGCAAAAACCACAGTGGCACATTTCCACATGGTAGGTAGAGGTAAAATGTGAGCAGCAGCCAGAGGTAAAATATTTATGCAGCAGAGAAAGCTTGCTACCAGACATTTCAAGGGTGTGTGCATATTATGCAATCATCTCAGCACAAAGTAAGGAGCAGTGAAGTTTATAGATAAAACAAAATGGAGGGTGCACAAATTCTGTGGTGGCAATGCCACACTTTCTAGATCAGGGCCTAGATAGTGGTGCGTGTTTTTTGCTCGTACCACACAGCAAACACCACACTTTGATCTTTGTTCTACAATGTTGCACTCTGACTCGCCCAACCTGAATAGACTATCCTGTCAAATAGAAGACACGCAGGATCGGGCACAGCCCAAAAACTGATGAAGATAATGTAATTTCATTGTTTAAAAATGACAATGAAATTGTTATTTTATAGAACGTGTTTCTTCTAAATATGAAAGAATGTGAACCCCTGGTGTACTATAGTTTTTTGTGTCTTTACCATGAAATCTTCATTTAATCAGAACCAGTCTATTTTTCTTTCAAAACAGGTTTAGTATAACCAATTCCATATGTTTATTTAGATGAAATGATGCACGTAGTAGAAATAATTTATTAAAAAGTATTAGTGCAGGTGCAAATATAAGTGAACCACAAGTTGCACTGGTTAAATCAAGTAGGTAAGTAGAATGAGGTGGTTAAATAATTGGGTACCAAATGAACCAATCAAAGGAGGGATGTGTAGGGAAGTAGTTGGGCTGAACTCTGATACATAGAGACAAGAAACCTGGTCATTTTGATGTTACCTATACAGGTGAATGCAAAAAACTCAATGCAGAGAGGAAGAGACATCTCAGTGGATATCTGGAAGAAGGTAGTGAGAGTATATCAGTCTAGGGAAGGCTATACAACCATCTCAATAAGATTTGAGCTGAATCGGTCCCCTGTGAGGAAAATATTTAACAAATGGAGCATTTAACATGACAGCAACTCGGCCTAGAAGTGGACGCCCTTCCAAAATTTACACAGAAGAAAAATAATAAATCAGGTAAATGCCAATCTAAACATAAGATCTGGAGATTTGCAGACCTCAGTTGTTGCATCTCAGGTTAAATGCCATTCATTGGAGGGTTTCTAGGAGGAAGCCGTTGCCCGTCTTAAGTTTGCCAGTGACCACCTGGACAAACCTGAAGCTTTCTTGAAGTCCATTTTCTGGACAGATGAGTCCACAATAGACCTTTTTGGTCACATTCCAAACTGCAATATTTGGCAGAAACCCAACACTGCATATCTCCAAAAGAAACGTATCCCAACTGTCAAGCATGGTGGTGGGAATGTCAAGATCTGGGGCAGCTTTTCCATCTCTTTAAGCGAACCATGAATTGTGAGGTATACCAGAAGATTGAAGTGAACATCAGGCCATCAGCCAAAGATCTTATGCTGGGCCAGAAGTGAATCATTTATTGTTATTGCTGCTAATGGAGGTTCCCTCAATCTATTCAATTAAGGAGTTCACTTATTTTTACACCTACACAAATTCGATTTTTAATTGTGTTTTTGCCAGACCGCTTAACCACAGCTGGCCTAGAAGAGCAAATGTCTCTTACTGACTGAATGACTGCGTGACTTTGTGAGTGAGTGACTAACAACCCCTTGTTATATAACGTAGTGGTTAGAGACACAGACTACGGAACTACAGTGCCCGCGTTCGACTCCCATTACAGTCAAAACAGTGGCAGTGTCATAGCCAGTGGCAAAAGTCATACAGTTCATAGATGCTATTTGTGGTGGAGGTAAACTTAATAAGAAACCATACTCAGTTTAGCACAATATATAGCTCTGTGGTGTAGTGGTTAAATACACTGCCTTTCACATGGGTGACCTGTGTTTGAGTCTCAGGAGGGCCACAATGATCGAAACGTTTTATTGCGGGCCGGCTGAACTAGGCTTGCCTGGTTTCTTGTTCTACTACATGCATATTTTCTCTAAAGCAAAATATGGGATTGGTAACTATAAACCTTGTTATCTTAGATATAAAACATTGGTTCTGATTAAATAAAGATTTAGTGGTGAATACTAAACAAAATCGATAATTGCACAAGGTGTTTACATACTGTCAAGTAACACCATATATGCATGCCTCAGCTTCTGTACTCAAATCTCTGGATTCAGTATATCATTCAGCCTTGCATTTTATCACTGGTGCACATTTTCACACACATCATTGTTTATTATATGCTTTATTTGGCTGGGAGTCACTGACATCTAGATTGGCCAGACATTGGTTGATTGTTGTTTTTATATAAGGCAGTCATGGAATGACTTCCTGACTTATTACTTGGTACAGCAGTTACCAAACATGCTCTCAAGACAGGATAGTGCTAGAGATACCATGGGTCTATTCAGAACTGGGTTATCATTCAGCTCAAATGCTTTTGAATATTTTGCCATACACTCATTGAATGCCATTCAAAGTTGTCTTAAGTTGAATGTTTCACCTTAGTCCTTCAAAAATAAACAAGATACTATCTGATAATGGCACCAGCTGAAATACCCATTTGTCCCTCTGTACTAACCCTCTGAATTTGATGATCTGAGTAGTGGCCATATTAGTGATACAGAATGAGGAGACAGCTGAACTCACTATTATTAAACAATAATGTAAGAATATGAAGTATATACAGACGGGTGACATATTAAAGGAAAACCAACATAAACCTTCAATGTGCCTTGGCATATATTCACTGAGTCTCTGGAACTCTACTGGAGGGACACCATTCTTCTGAGAGCTATTCCCTCAATTGGTGTTTTGATGATGGTGGTAGAGAGAGCGCTGTTTAACAGATCCTTTCCTCTTGCTATCTTGATGATAATCGAGGTCAACTGTGCCTGCTCAGCATTTTCATGTATTTCACAGTGCATGGAAGGATGTTAATTGCTTAAGTGGTCCAGTGATCTAGGCTGGTACCTCTGGTACACATACAGTACAACACTGCTGTATTGGATTGATTTCAGCCTTAAATATATAATAATAATAATAATAAATAGACCACATGGAGTCTGGAGTGGTCCAGTGATCTAGGCTGGTACCTCTGGTACACATAAAGTACACCACTGCTGTATTGGATTGATTTCAGCCTTAAATATATAATAATAATAATAATAAAGAGACCACATGGAGTCTGGAGTGGTCCAGTGATCTAGACTGGTACCTCTGGTACACATACAGTATACCACTGCTGTATTGGATTGATTTCAGCCTTAAATATATAATATAATAATAATAATAATAATAAGACCACATGGAGTCTGGAGTGGTCCAGTGATCTAGGCTGGTACCTCTGGTACACATACAGTTGTGCTCATAAGTTTGCTTACCCTGGCAGAAATTGTGAAATTTTAGCATTGATTTAGAAATAATGACTGATCATGCAAAAAAAAAACTGTATTTTATTTAAGGATAGTGATCATATGAAGCCATTTATTATCACATAGTTGTTTGGCTCCTTGTTAAATCAATGATGTTTAATGTTAATGATAACAGAAATCACCCAAATGGCCCTGATCAAAAGTTTACATACCCTTGAATGTTTGGCTTTGTTACAGACACACAAGGTGACACCCACAGGTGAAAATGGCAATTAAAGGTCAATTTCTCACACCAGTGTCTTTTTAAATTGCAATTAGTGTCTGTGTATAAATAGTCAATGAGTTTGTTAGCTCTTACGTGGGTGCACAGTGCAGGCTAGATACTGAGGCATTGGGAAGCAGAAAAGAACTGTCAAAAGACCTGCGTAACAAGGTAATGTAACTTTATAAAGATGGAAAAGGATATCCAATGCCTTGCAAATGCCAGTCAGTACTGTAAGAAGTGGAAAATTCTGGGATCTCTTGATACCAAGCCAAGGTCAGGTAGACCAAGAAAGATTTCAGCCAAAACTTCCAGAAGAATAGTTCGAGATACAAAGAAAGACCCACGGGTAACCTCAGGAGAAATACAGGCTGCTCTGGAAAAACACGGTGTGGTTGTTTCAAGGAGCCCAATACGACGATACTTGAACAAAAATGTGCTGCATGGTTGAGTTGCCAGAAAGAATCCTTTACTGCGTCAATGCCACAAAACAGCTCAGTTACAATATGCCCGACAACAACTTGACATGCCTCACAGCTTCTGGCACACTGTAATTTGGAGTGACGAGACCAAAATAGAGCTTTATGGTCACAACAATAAGCGCTTTGGAGATTGGTCAACAAGGCCTAAAGTGAACAGAGTACCATCCCCAATGTGAAGCATGATGGTGGCTCACTGATGTTTTGGGGGTGTGTGAGCTCTAAAGGCACAGGGAATCTTGTGAAAATTGATGGCAAGAATGCAGCATGTTATTAGAAAATACTGGTAGACAATTTGCATTCTTCTGCACTTCTGACTTTCCAGCACGACAATGACCCTAAGCAGAAGAACAAGTTGACCCTCCAGTGGTTACAGCAGAAAAAAGTGAAGGTTCTGGAGTGGCCATCACAGTCTCCTGACCCTAATGTCATCGAGCCACTCTGGGGAGATCTCAAACGTGGTTCATGCAAGACAACCAAAGACTTTGCATGACCTGCCAAGACAAATGGGCAGCAATACCACCTGCAAGAATTCAGGGCCTCATAGACAACTAGTACAAAAGACTGCATGCTGTCATTGATGCTAAAGGGGGCAATACACAGTATTAAGAACTAAGGGTATGCAGATATCTGAACAGGGGTCAGTTCATTTTTTTCTTTGTTGCCATGTTTTGTTTTATGATCGTGCCATTCTGTTATGACCTACAGTTGAATGTGAATCCCATAAGAAATAAAACACATGTGTTTTGCCTGCTCACTCATGTTTTCTTTACAAATGTTACATATATTACCAATTCTCCAAGGGTATGCAATCTATTGAGCACAGCTGTATACCACTGCTGGATTGGTTTGATTTCAGCCTTAAATATATAATATCTGTGTCAATCTTCAATAAAGCATAAAAGGCTAAAAATGTAGCTTTAAAAATATATATTAAAAAGACTTGACACAAAGAATAGGTCTGTGAGAAGTTAAAAAAATACTTTTGCTATCTTCTGTTTTTTGTTGGTTTACGTTGTTTAATGTAGACCTCTGATTTAGTTATACTCCTCTGCTTTATTTATTTAAGGGTCACCAATTATGGGATTCTATGGAAGTCAATGTCACTGTGCCTGATTTACAGTTATTTTTTTTTGTGGTAAATTGCAAATTGCTTATTAGTGCCACCTGTTGAGTACCTGATATAGTGACTCTGATTTTAATTTAATGGTCTAAAGTCAAAGTTCAAGGTCCAGTACCAATGATCTGTAAATGGGATGAAATCCCTACCATCTAGTTGGTGCAGACCTTAAACTTATTTGAGGAAATGTCATTTTTCTTCCAATATTTTAGCCCCATCTAGTGGTTAAATGTTATATTTCAATCTAATGTACTGTGGATCAAAGGTGAGGTCAATTAGTTTTAGTTCCAGTCTACCCAGAAAATACACCAAAATCAAATTAAAATTATTCAAAACCACAGAAGAGAATTGCAGTTGGAAGACTAATGTTTTCCCAGAATCGACAGGGATTGAAATGGTCACTTAACATATATATTTGTGTACTCTTGTCCAGTTTACTTTGAACTACAGTATATTGTAAGGTGTATCCTAAATAACGTCTTCCCAAAATGGTTTCATTTATCTGCTTTTGTGTCTAGGCTGTGCTGTCTATTTTGCCAAATGAGTAAAAAATAAAACATTTGAGAAATATGGCATGTCGATATGGCATGTATGTTTAATTTTTTACTGCAAATGACATTTGGTCAGTAAACATGAGCACCTCATTTAACATTCAGCGGATTTATGTTACACCATTATGTTATTTAGTCAGCTTCAGATTTCTCTGCATTTGTTCTTGTGAAACTCCAGTGTTTCATTAAAGTAAATAAGAAACATTCCTGTACAAAACATATACAATTAGCTGGGAATGTCTTCTTCCATCCTCTAGAATACAGAAGACATCCACAAGTTTATAACTGGAAGTGGATGATGTTATGGAGGAAATCATTATTGTGTCTAAGTCCCACGCTGTATTGTGACATCAGCCAGAGTCTTCTGACCAACAGGGGGCGAAACTCACAGAGGGATAAAACAACCCTTGAAGGAGCAAATGTACACCGATCAGCCATAACATTATGACCACCTGCCTAATATTGTGTAGGTTCCCCTTTTGCCGCCAAAACAGCTCTGACCCGTCGAGGCATGGACTCTACTAGACCTCTGAAGGTGTGCTGTGGTATCTGGCATCAAGATGTTAGCAGCAGATCCTTTAAGTCCTGTAAGTTGCAAGGTGGGGCCTCCAAGGGTCTGACTTGTTTGTCCAGCACATCCCACAGATGCCCAGGTCAACACCTTGAACTCGTTGTTGTGTTCCTCAAACCATTCCCGAACCATTTTTGCTTTCTGACAGGGTGCTTTATCCTGCTGAAATAGGCCAATGCCATCATGGAATACCGTTGCCATGAAAGGGTGCACATGGTCTGCAACAATGCTTAGGTAGGTGGTACGTGTCAAAGTAACATCCACATGAATGGCAGGACCTAAGGTTTCCCAGCAGAATATTGCCCAAAGCATCACACTGCCTCCTCACCCCACAAGGGCTGCAGTTTTGGAGATGCTCTGACCCATTCGTCTAGCCATCAGAGTTTGGCCCTTGTCAAAGTCGCTCAGATCCTTACGCTTGCCCATTTTTCCTGCTTCTAACACATCAACTTTGAGGACAGAATGTTCACTTGCTGCCTAAAATACCCCACCCACTGACAGGTGCCATGATAACGAGATATTATTGTGCTGGGGGAGTAGGGTCAGTTCTCCTTCTCCACTATAAATCCTTGTAGATCTAAGGAATGCATTTTCTAAATTTTCCCTGTCTCCTTTAAACTTAGGAGGACATGAGGTCTTGGCCCACACCTGTGGAGTACCAGGCTTGAAAGACTTGTTGCTGTCCCTGTCCAAAGTCCTCCTGGTTGTGTTACAGATCAAGACGATACCTGACAATTTCAGCTGCCACTCTGTCAACCCCCCCCCCCATGTTGTCCCTGTCCTTGTCCATGTGGTCATGCTTCTGACCTGGACTAGGTTTAAATAGACTCTGGACTCAGCCCACATGCATTTATTAATTATTACAATTTGTACTCTTAATATGTTCACCGGCACAGCCAGATGAGGACTGGTCACCCCTCTGATCCACGTTCCTCTCTAGGTTTCTTCCTAAATTTCGGCCTTCTTAGGGAGTTTTTCCTAGCCACTGAAATTCAACACTACTGATGTTTGCTCCTTGGGGTTTAAGGCCGGGTGTTTTGTAAAAGCACTTTGTGACAACTGCTGATGTAAAAAGGGCTTTGTAAATAAATTTGATTGATTGATTATCAGCGTTTTTCACTTCACCTGTCAGTGGTCATAATGTTATGGCTGATCGGTGAATCTTTTAATGATTTTAGTCCATACCTTGTTTTACCATTACGGCATTTAACAGGTAGTTAACCAAGTTACTATGAGTTTACATTAAAAAGGAAGATTCTAACAGTTGATGGATATGACAATGCGCTTCAATTAGTCAACTGTACAGAAATCTTTAAATCTGAAAGTGTTATTCCTTAATGTTTTTTTCTTTTTTCCAACACTTTCCTTCAAGTCTTATGATGCAAATAGATGTGTTTTACAGTATAACATATGAACTAGGTTTACTTCGTCTACTGTATTTTCAGTTTCATTGAATGTTCTGTGTGTCAGTTTTTTGTATCTGAATTCTTCTTGAGACGGTGAATATAATGTTCTGTTCTATGCCTCCACCGGATGTCTGGGGTTTATGGGGGTGGACCAGCACATCTCCAGACTCCATTACTACTAGACTAGATCTTACTACCACCAACCTAATGTTTTATAGATTTCTTGAACTGATCTACAGTATCTAACAAAAGTGAGTACACCCCTCACATTTTTTTTAAATATGTGTGTTGAGTTACTTTGAGGGGACAGCAAATTTACACTGTTATACAAGCTGTACACTCATTACTTTATATTGTAGCAAAGTGTCATTTCTTCAGTGTTGTCACATGAAAAGATACACTCAAATATTTACAAAAATGTGAGGGGTGTACTCACTTTTGTGAGATACTGTATCAGTGGGTCCCTGACCATTTGTTAATCTGCCTAAACCATCAGTGTGTCTTTTCTTCGTTCTTGAGGAATGTGGCTGTCATGAAAGGGTAATTTACAATATTCCTGTAGCCCCTTGGGGGAAGTAGGGGCAATTTGCCCAATTGGGTAAACACTAAGGACAGGATAGGTAAACACATGACAGGGGGCAGGAAGGGATAAAGGAACATAATTGTCTTAACAGAATCAATATGCAGATTCTTAGCCCCACCCATTAGAAGTATAAGTATTGATGATTCTCTAGTTACCTCAGAGATCTCACTGACCTTGTGTTTGTGTGTATCTCTCTATTTGCAAATAGACTGCAAATTGTGCCAAGAGAATTTTGTCTCTGTACCTACTTCCTAAAGTGTTCTACTCAATAGAATTGCTATCACACTAAATAGCACCTATATTCAAAGAAGAACTTTTGCCGATAGTGGTTGTATTGGAATTATTGTGATACTGCATGTGATTGTCTTACCTACTTTATTTGAATGCTCTTCATGTAATTTTCTGTATGGAGAACTAAAATGTTGATTCATGGGTACAGGAGACACTATGTTTGTGGTGTCAGTTCTTCTTGCCTGGTTGAATCTGTACAGAGGTGAGAATGGAAATTCTTTAATCTGCCCTTTATGTGAGAATGAGTGTGAGAACACATACAGCCCACAGAGGGAACAGAAAAGTGATAAACCACAAGGTGTCATAGACGGGGATAGAGACACACATTATGACATGTGGGTGATTGTACACAGTATGTTTTTCTGAAGGCTACTGTTCTTTCTCTCCACTTGTGGCTGTTGTTTTTGAGACCAACATTGGACTTGTTGAAAGAACTTTGCAGGGTTATATACCATGAGTCTCAACTTCGCTGTATCAATCAAATAACACACACGCACACACACAGTTGACAATCCCTCAGCAGTTTAGATCTAAGGTATATATATATATATATATATATAAAACAGTCATGCTCCTGTACTGCAGAACATGTACTGACATGACATTACTTCGTTACTGGTGGCTTACACACACACACACACACACACACACACACACTACCTGAAACGAACTTGTTCTGAACCACCCGACATGTATAAAAAAGTGGCAAAGCGTAGTTTACACCAGGCAAATTACGAAGTGAATGAGAGTCAGACACCAATCCACAGTAATGTGTAAATATGATATTAATGATAAATAACATGTCAGATTGTGGACCTGGTAAATTATTAATCCATGAAGTGGATGAGCTCTTGCCAACGGCTAATTTAACTGACAGAGAGCATGTTTACCCAACCAGCTTTCATTTGGTAGAGTTGGGTTACCAAGGACACCTCCAAGCAGGTTTGTGTTCGCTTAGATGCGGACTCATTGATGCGGACACTAGACTCATTCAGGGGATAACAAGGCAGCTGCTGCTTCGTTCAGCTTGGATGATTGTGATGAAATACTGTCCCTAAATATCTAGCTAGCCTATTTAATGAAAAATGTATTTAGTGTCGCTGGTACAAGTGAGAAATGGATGTCATGGACTGACCTCTCAGTATTTTGAGAGTTTAAAATCAAAAGATGAAAAATATTTTGGTCAACAAGATCAGTCCCAAAAAATGATATGGATACTCATATTGAAAATATGACCCTCCCCCAACATGATTAATATGATAATGAGTGAGTCAATGTCTGTCTGGCATGAAAAGAGGCCTGATAGCAGAGCAATAGAGCAGTTTTGAGGTAACAAGTATTTTTGTATTGCTGGTCTGCAGAACATCTGGCTTCCAAGCATCAGACACACACTTTTATACAGTATGGTTATACAATGATATTAGGCCTTGCCATTATGCTAATCTCTGGGCAGACCCTTCCAGAATCTTCCACCATTGTTTTACAATCCTCTGGGATCTGCCCCCCAAACCACTGTTGGAAATATTAGTGGCGTGATGGTGACGTGATTTCTCTCATTCTCCCAAGATTTTCCCAAGAGAGTCAAGGACAAGCCTTGACTCTCTTGATGATACACAAGAAAGCCCGCAAATAGTTTGCTGAAGACAAGCTGACTAAGGACATGGATTATTGGAACCATGTCCTGCGTTCTGATGAGACCAAGATAAACTTATTTGGTTCAGATGGTGTCAAACGTGTGTGGCGGCAACCAGGTGAGGAGTACAAAGACAAGTGTGTCTTGCCTATAGTCAAGCATGGTGGTGTGAGTGTCATGGTCTGGGGTTGCATGAGTGCTGCCAGCACTGGGGAGCTACAGTTCATTGAGGGAACCATGAATGCCAACATGTACTGTGACATACTTGAAGCAGAGCATGATCCCATCCCTTCGGAGACTGGGCCGCAGGGCAGTATTCCAACATGATAACGACCCCAAATACACCTCCAAAACGACCACTGCCTTGTTAAAGAAGCTGAGGTTCAAGGTGATGGACTGGCCAAGTATGTCTCCAGACCTAAACCCTATTGAGCATCTGTGGGGCATTCTCAAACGGAAGGTAGAGGAGTGCAAGGTCTCTAACATCCACTAGCTCTGTGATGTCATCATGGAGGAGCGGAAGAGGACTCCAGTGGCAACCTGTGAATCTCTGGTGAACTCCATGCCCAAGAGGGTTAAGGCAGTGCTGGAAAATAATAGTGGCCCACAAAATATTGACACTTTGGGGCCAATTTGGACATTTTCATTTAGGGGTGAACTCACGTTTGTTGCCAGCGGTTTAGACATTAATGGCTGTGTGTTGTGTTATTTTGTGGGGACAGAAAAATTTACACTGTTATACAAGCTGTACACTCACTACTTTACATTGTAGTAAAGTTGTCATTTCTTCAGTGTTGTCACATGAAAAGATATAATCAAATATTTACAAAAATGTGAGGGGTGTACTCACTTTTGTGAGATACTGTATATGCTTTAGTTAGCACATCCAAATGGGTGGTTTACAGTAATTGATATAATTATGTTTCCGGGACTCTATTTCAAGGCTTAGGAGACGCTACTTTGAGCTTACAGAGTTTCCTTACTGTATTTTGGCAGTTTCTGTTCTCTGTACCTGAGCAAACTCCATAACCGCAGGAAGTATTTATTAATTAGTATTTTTTATGTGGTGTCTTATTAGCAGTAACTGCAAAATGTTACTGTGAAACCTAGGAAATGCCTACTAGCTTGGATTTTCCTCCTACCTTTACTGCAGTGCTGCATTGTACCTTGTGACCATATGCAGCTAAATTACAACTGCATGTAACTACAAATGGTCTCCAAGTGAACGAAAAATAAGGGAAGCCGTTTCAATTGTTACAATTCTAGTAAAAACACATATTTTTGGCATAAATTAGAAGTATACTAAGCTTACAAACGAAAATGGCAGATACATCGTCATCAAGTGTCAGAGGTCATGTCAAAGGTCAGGATCAATATTAGAAAGAAAAGTACTTAGACTGAGACAAGAAATCCCTAAATTTCGAATTATCTACTTAAAATTTATTTTGCTGGAAAAATAAAAAATCTGTTCCACTACCAGTTACAGCCTTTTTGGTTGGTAGGGCAGCGCAGTGCTGTAATATGGTTCCAAAAGCACATTGAAGTATCTATTAAAAACTGTAAAAAGTGTTATCAAAAAGCTACGTATGTTGCCTAGGAATACCACAGCTTCTCTGTTTCACACTCTGACTTCTTTGGGTCGGTGGTATTCTGCAATCATGATGATAAACATTTTAAATCCTGTAGCAGGCAGATACAAACACAGATTTTAGCTTGGCTTTGCTGATACATGAAAGACTTAAACACCTAGCCATCATAGTAACAATCAATGATCAAATGGCTAGAACAATCTTTCAATTCATGCTAGAATCCTCTTGGTTGTTCTATTATGTGGTCATTATCCCCATGATAATTGGCTAGAGAAATGAATTCACTCCGATGTGCTATGGGCCTTAAAAATCATAGATCCTTCAAAATCACCACATGAAAATACTTACAGGTGACATTCACAGTGAACAACATGTACCAGATTCGCACATAAGCCAAAG
Organism: Esox masquinongy; assembly: GCA_016801175.1. Lineage (NCBI taxonomy): Eukaryota > Metazoa > Chordata > Actinopteri > Esociformes > Esocidae > Esox > Esox masquinongy. The sequence continues at coordinate 14,669 of JACXGI010002788.1, read as the reverse complement.
TGAGAATGTTGACGGCGATGCTGTTTTCAACTTAACCACAGTGAGGTTGGTGTGGATGTAGGGTGAGATGTGTGTCTCAGTAATGCACAATGACAGGAGAAATGGTACCTTGTGCCTTGCAATGGTACCTTGTGCCTTGCAAACGTATACAAACTCCTCGTCAACGAAGCCTCCCAGAAAGACAAATTTTCCAAATCTGCTCAAGATAGCGTACAAGCAACAGTCTCCCTTTTCCATGTTATTGTCATATTTACGTTTTACAGACGAAAAGTATGTAAAACCATTTTATTCCGCTCCGGTGGTTAAGGGACCGTCTTAAAACACATGTATCTGTTGTCTGTCAATGAAAAACGTCATTTTCTGTGAGCTATTGTAACTTTCACATAGGCAACCATTAAATATAGCTTAATCAGCTTCATTCGTTCATAATAATCAACAAATCAATTCAAACACGTTTTATTGCGTATATCTTTTTTGTGTAAAATCGTTGAAAATTTTTGTCACTGAATATTCAAATTTGCTGCATATTAAAAAAAAAACAATTTATTGCTAATCAATAAATCAATCAAAACACATTTTATTCCACACGTCTTAAATATCTTCTAACAGTAATAGTAATAAAAACATCAAACTTAATCCACATTAATCTAAAAAGAGCTGGTTTAATTGTTCAACCTATGTTTAGGTGACACAAGTCCTTATTGATTTATTCATTACTAATAATAGTCTTTATTGATTATTAATATCGATCAAAGGTTGAACCAGTAAGCCAGCTACAAGTATGTCTAGTAAAATATGCATTGGGTTTGAAGTTTAAATTACCCTTGTTGAAAAAGATATTGAAGATTTACAGAATTCACTGTTTTTCATTGATTTATTGGTTATTAATAAATCAATTAAGACTTGTGTCACCAAACCAAAGGTTGAACAAGTAGGCCAGCTCTTTTTAGAATAATATGCATCATGTCTAAGAAGTTTAAATGACCCTTATTGAAAAAGTTATTGAACATTTACAAAAAACATTTTCATTGATTTATTAATTATGAATCAATAAATACCTTTTTGACCATGTCATATAGAGAATTTAGCATGCGGCTTGGCGTGTTCACGACATACGTAGTTGTGTTAATTAGAAAGCCAGTAATGATATTACCCTCTTCACTATTTTACCCCGGTCCCCAATGTGGAAGGGTGCCTTAACGGATATACAAATACTAGTCTGTGTGTGCCTGAATCTTGAATATAAAACGAATATACTTCGGTTCCATAATGGAGTTTCGCCGACAAGAAAGACAATGGTTGACACATCTACTATTTATTGTCGGTATGTACGCTAATTTTCTGTACAGTACATCCAAAGTACTTGGCTAGTGTCTACACTAATTCAGTTGCCATTTAAAATCAATCTTTGAAAGATAGACGTGTGTGCCTGCGCCTGCTAGCTTCTACAATTGGCTTGAAGATTACCGCTCCATTTCTAAAACGATTTAAATTGATTATTTTCTAACTCGAATGCAGTGTCTCCAAGAACATTGTATGGCTTAAATTAGACCGCAAATGGGGAATTTTCTCCTTATTATTGGATATTCATTTTTGATAAAAAGGACATTCTATCAGAAACGTACATTTCCACTTCTAAAAATCTTGGGGGGAAAATTATCTTATTCTTGAATCTGAACGTACAGTCATATGGAGGACATGTTAAACTATGAGAAACACATACCATGCCATCTCAGCATGTTTTTATGATTGAATAAAATAAATGTTTATATGCATTTCACCCCTAAAATGTCTGGCCCTGTCACAGGCAAATTTGTATATGTTAGAATGATTTCCTAATGAATTTATTTGCTTTAAATAGCATTTCCTTATTGGTCACTTCCCTGATTGTATCTAACATGGTTTTGTAATTCCTATAAGAAATATAAGCAACTTTTTGGTCAACTGTAGTGGATGGTAAGCACAGAATACACTCCAGGCACTCATAGTTGTAAAAACACTCGCTGTGCATAGCAGATTTTTACAAAAACATAGTGGTGGATATATACCCCCACCTTCATCTACACAGTTAAAGAGATGAATTCTTCAATAATATTCTCAAATAGTCAATTTTTATATCATAATTTACTGTGACAGGACTGACCATAGCGTGACAGACTGACTTTATGGATTTCGTTGATGCAGATAAAGTTATGTATTGTCTTCTTTATGTTCTGGTAAGAATTCCTATTTTAAATTATTATTATGATTTTAATTTTAATCTAATATTAGACTATATGGCAAAGTTCAGCCAAAGACATAAAAGGACCCTAATTCATTAGAATATGACTCATAACTGATAGTCCAAACATCTTTTTAATTCTGAAAACGTATTTCATTTTATTTCAATATAAAACATATTTCATATAACAATTTATTAAAATTCTATTTAAAACTAACATGGCCAGATACAATAACAATAAACATAAACTAGAAGGGCACAAAGGTCACACAACCATTAAACAGTCATTAAAAGGTTACACTATTCAGTCACTGTGTAGTTCTATGGAAATATGACTTCATAATGTATAAAGTACAATTTACTATGAGACAGTGATGGTAGTCCTTTCTAACCTTGAAGGCCCTGGCCCTGGCTTTGGAACTGCTGCCTTGTTCTTAAGCCTAGATGTTCTCTGATGCCCTCTCCATAATTTGCGCCTCTTTCTTTTGTCTCGCTCATTCAACTGATGAATACATTTCCTTCTATCCTTTTTCTTCCTCCATCTTTCCCTTTCTTTCTGAAGATGTTTCCTTTCCTTTCTCTCTAGGTCTGCACTTCGTCGTGCATGACATTGTCTTTGTCTCGCAGCTGCACTAACTGGAGCCATCTAACTATAATCTGTATGAATTGAAATAAGTAGTCATCATTACTCAAAGCTAATATAAATTACAATTATATCTATATATGTGTTGAAATTCCATTAATATACATAGTGCAACCTCAAAAGCAGTGCTACATAGGCCTAGGGAAAAGAGGGACCAAATTCAAAATAATTGTCTATGAGCATAAAAAGCTTATGCATGAAAAGCTGATTTACAGTGTAATGTCTATTAATTCAAATAATGTTTTACTATGGCATACAATAAATACATATTATATGCAACAAAGGTAATAACAAAGAACAATGCCATTCATTTGAAAGGCCCTGTCACACAGGGATGTGACAGGGCCTGACATGACAGGGCCTGACGGTCGGCCATTTTAACTGCCATTGATCAGCCTGCTAGCATGCTAGCATAAAAACTGTTATCATGCAAGGAAGGGATTTCAGTAACCTTTTTAGACATGTTTTGGAACATGTTTTAAAACATTTCCATTTTTTTCTGGAGTATTTTCTGGAGTATTTTACAGTGACAGAGCTTGACCCTTTAGCTATCCTCCTAAAAAAAAAAACGACAAAAACAGCTTAAAATCATACAATTCAATGACAGAACTGACCCTTGATCAGTGTCAGCTTCACCTTGTTCAAATGATGTCACTTCCTCTGAGTCATAACCTTAAAGGTGTATTGCACATATTTTATGTAGTTGTTATGTAAACAGGACATTTTCATTTAGGGGTGTACTCACTTTTGTTGCCAGCGATTTAGACATTAATGGCTGTGTGTTGAGTTATTTTGAGGGGACAGCAAATTTACACAGTTATACAAGCTGTACACTCACTACTTTACATTGTAGCAAAGTGTCATTTCTTCACTGTTGCCACATGAAAAGATGTAATCAAATATTTACGAAAATGTGAGGGGTGTACTCACTTTTATGAGATACTGTATATATATATATATATATATATATATATATATATAATAAAATATTATTCATTTTGTAATTATGGTCTAGAATTAGTTTATTGTGAAACTTACTTGGCAGTAAAACTCTTCTGATTCTGATTTGGACCCACCAACACTCTTCCTAGAGCTGGCCACCCGGCCAAACTGAGCAATCGGGGGAGAAAACCATTAATTCAATATTTTTGTCATTTCGGTTGCATTGTTGTTTGTAATGCTTTGGCACTGTAAGTTTCCCACAGACTTGAAAGGATGATTTTGACCATATATTGGTAACTAGGGACATTTCAACATGCAAACGGCCTTGGTCGTGCACGAGTCTTAGGAGAAGTGTTATTTATCAATGAAGAATTCCTACCGGAGAACGTAAAATGGTTATAGGATAGTTTGATAAATGTACATTTTATTATATGCGTACATACATCCTTAATACTGTTTCTAAGTAACCTTTAGGATTGCTTCTACGCAATATTGAAAAATGAGGCCCCAGAACATTACAGGGAGACATTGGAGGTTGGAAATCATCCCTTCCCCCACCACCCAGTATCAGGTCAACAATCTTCTCATGATGATACCCGTTGCTGTCCCAGTCCAAAGTCCTCCTGGTTGTGTTGCAGATCAAGACGATACCCGACGATTTCAGCTGCAACTGTGCTGACACCTCCCCCTCCCCGTGTTGTCCCTGTCCTTGTCCATCTGGTCATGCTTCCAACCTGGACTAAGTTTAAATAGACTCTGAACTCAGCCCACATGCATTTATTAATTATTACAATTTGTACTCTTAATATGTTCACCCGGCACAGCCAGAAGAGGACTGGTCACCCCTCTGAGCCTGGGTCCTCTCTAGGTTTCTTCCTAAATTTCGGCCTTCTTAGGGAGTTTTTCCTAGCCACTGAAATTCAACACTACTGTTGTTTGCTCCTTGGGGTTTTAAGGCC